>JADRCD010178136.1:0-18241 GCA_019843815.1 Montemys delectorum
TGAATTGTACATTTATTATAATGTTTATTATATAAGGATGTTTATAAAAATGTTAATTTAAATATAAAATAAAACCACTCAATGTTTTTTAATATATTTATCTTAGTCATTCTCAGAAGGAAAATGCTTTAATTTTACTTTATAAAATACATTTTAAACCAAAACAGTTGACAAAATTATTATTGACATATTCTCATGTCTTTTAGGTCTTCATATTTTCTCTATACTAATTAAATACATCCCTCAAAGTGGCTTTCTTGCTTCTCCTCTTTGCCTTTTGTATTTCATTCATTTCCACATCTATCTGTTAGCCTTATTCTCTCCGTGTACCTTCATGATGTCTTTCATATGTTGTGTTCTGGTTTTTTGCCCTCTGCTCCCCTACACCACAGCCTGTACATGAAGGGTTCAGACCCTCTTATTTTGTTAAAGAACATTACAATTTACCATTCTTCATAGAAAAAAAATGGGTGAAATTGGTGCTGTGTTACGCTAATATTGCAATAGTATAAGCCTAGAATAGCCTGGGATGCTTAAACCCTCCCAGTTGAGTCCCATTTGTCTGCTGCCTTACTCCACGCCCTACCTGGTGCTCTCAGTGGTCATGTGGAAGATACCTGTACAAAATGTCCAGGGCGATGAGTGAAGTGGCTGTGCTTTTCTTAGGTGGAGCCCTGGGCTGAGAGCTCGGCTACCTCTGAGGAGGGCACTTTGACATAAAGCTGCTGCACACAGTCATTGCAGATGGGTGGGCATGTTAGCCCCTGAAGCACACACCTGGGTTAGAGCTTCACTTAAAAGGGGACAGTAGTCCAGGTCTTGTAGGACCTTGTACTGGCTACTAGAAACCTTCGGTCTTATTCCGAGGGAATGGTGAGCCAGGCATGCTTTCTGTGATGAAGAGGAGAGGGAGGGAGGCTCTAAGGACATAGGTACGCTACCTACACACATACCTTGAGGTTAAAGGCTAAGTAGTGTCCGTAATTATTATTTTCAGAGCAATGTCTACTTGTAATACAGTTTTATTAGTGCTTGGCTTGGTAATTATATACTGACAGAGTAAATGGGAAGGGAGACTCAGAAACCTTTTCTTGAGTACTTTGTATGTTTGTGCTGATAACCCCTTCTGATTTAGCATCTAGCACTGCAGTGGGAACTCCTCTGCTATGATTTCTTCATAGGAAACAATGGTTTTCAGTGCCAAGCTTAAATTTTTTTTTTTTTTTTGGCTTGTTTTTGTTTTTTGAGGCAGAGTTTCTCCATGTAGCCTGGCTATCCTGGAACTCACTCTGTAGACCAGGCTGGCCTCGAACTTAAGAGATCTGTCTTCCTCTGCCTCCTGAGTGCTGGGACTAAAGGTGTGTGCCACCACCGCCTGACTCCAAGCTTAAATCTTATACACTGGTTGACAGGAAGAAAAAAAAACCCTTTTTTTCTATGTTAGTTACTATGTTAGTTAGGGGCTATGTGAGTTACTTTTCTGTGGCTGTGATAAAGTACCATGACCAAGGCAACTAATGCAAGAAAGGGTTTATATAGGCCTATGGTTCCAGAGGGATGAGCATCCATCACCATCATGATGGGAAGCCTGGTAGGAGGCAGGCATAGTGGCTGGAGTATCAAGCTGACAGCTTACATTTTAATCATAAGCATGAAGCAGAGAGTACATTTGAATGCCACATTTTTTTATTTAAACTTCAGATCCCAGCTCCAATGACATACTTCCTCCATAGATGTCCTTAACCTCTCCATACAGTCCAGCCAAGTAGGGACCACGTATTCAAGCACTGAACCCATATGGGACCTTCTGATTCAAACCATCACAGAAGGAGAATGCTCAAGCTTTTCAGAACCTTTTTAAACAGAAGAGGGGAGAGATTAATAGTAATGGCAACAGTAATTCAACAGCTGTCACTCTTAGAAAACTTTATTTTGTATTGCCATAAATAAATATTAGGGGATACTTGCAGAAAACAGTGAAATTAATCATCGGCTTGAGTCACATGGTTAAATGTCAGCTGTGGAACTAGGAGGAAGAGCTTCTAACTGGCCTGCCTCTCCTTGAGTATGAATGCAGTCAAATCCAGAAAGCATCAGACAGGCTGTGGTAGAAACCTTTGACACCAGAAAAGTGGTGGCTCTATCTATCTGCAGTGGGTTTCTAGTTCTTTGACCTTTTCCCTGTAGCTTCTAATTATTCAGCTTTCATGTTTCTTTTAGTTTTTTTTTTTTAACCTGTCCCCTTTATAATTCACCTTTGTTGTCCTTTCTCCATTGACATGGCAATTTTGTTTGTCATAACTGTAGTTTGTAACTGGCTGAGGAGCATGAAGCATGATGAAGTTTGAAAACAGTTGCCTTGGGAGTTACTTTGTGTTGTCAGAGTAGAAAGAAATGCTTTCTCTGTTCTTTTTCTCAAGGAACTGTTCAAGTGGCAGGCGAAGTGTTTGCTAGTGACCTAGTCGATGGCCATTGGCTAGACAGTGTGGAGAAGTCAGCACTTCCTGAGCAGTCACGTGGAGACCTTTTTTCCTTTTAAACTAACCTTGAAAGTCAGATATGTAGAGTCTATTTATTTTTCCCAGGCTAGGGGTAAAATTATATTCTATAACAATAAAATGCTTTTTGTTGTCTTTTTAGACCAGTTTGCTTAGTTTTAACGGAAGTTCCTTTCATGTCAACCTGGTTTTTACTAGTTTCCACATTTAGGTGAGTCAAACCAATTTCCATATATATTTCCAGTATGATTATTACAGTCATTGAGAAATTTACATCGTAACTATTGATGCTTCTGCTGTTTGATTTTCCTTTACAGCATGCTGCCTCTTCTATTCAAGGATGAACTCCTTCTGCCCTCGGTTGTGACAGTGATGGCGTTTGTAATAGCTTGTGGCACTTTCTTTCCAGTGTTGGAAAACACTTCTGAAGAGCAGCTGCAGTTGAAGTCCTTTGCTGTCTCTGTAAGGAGGCACATTCCGGGCTTTACGTTTCTTCCCGGAATTATACAGTGTTTGGTAAGTTAGGCAGCAGCTTTGTTTCTAACATTTAATTTCTGCATGTGTACCCGCTTGCCTAACAATACATGGAGAGGTCAGAGGGTAACTCTTGGGAGTTGGCTGTTTCCTTCTACCATGTGGGTTCTCAGGCTTGAACTCAGATTGTCAGGCCTGGTGGCAAGTGCCTTTACGTCCTGATCCATCTTACTGACTCTGTTCAGTTTTTAAAAAGTATATATTGTAGCATACTACTCTATTTTTCTGTGTACAGTAACTGTTGGACACCTACTGATTCTTGTTAATTATACAACCAACTGAGAAAAACTGGTGTGCGCTCAGGCACTCGGTGTGACTGCACACTCCTCCTTGATGTCTTTCAAATTCATGGCCTCTTTTTTTTTTCCATGAATTGTTGTAACATACACATAGGCATATATATACATGTATTCTACTAAACACATAAATACAACCTGCTCAGTCTGAATGATGTTATTTGTAAGTTTTCAGGGACTATTTCAGGTATTGGATAACCAGTATACTGTGTGCTCTTCCCTGGGGGAGACTATGTTTCTCCCACTCTCAGCATTCCTTGCCTGTAGTTCTTTGTATAGGAGTGAGCCCTTGTGTGTTTTCCCCAACCACAGTAGTATGCATCTCTGTTGCTGGTGCCCTTGTTCAGCTCATGCTTAGGGAGCCATGTTGGTCACACTATGGGTACAGCCTCTGATATTACTAGGAAACATGTATCAACAGCAAACTCTGACCCTCTGGCTTTTAGAATCTTTGCCTCCCCTCTGCAACCATTCTGGAGCTTTAACTGTGGAAGTTGTTTTATAAATTTATCCCTTAGGACTGGGCTCTACAACTAAGCATACAATTGGTTGTGGTTTTCTGTAATAATCTCCTTCTGCTTCAAAGAGAAGTTTCCTTGATGAGGGGTGAGGACTATATTTACATACGGGTTTAAGGATAAATATTTACAATGTAGTTAGGGATTATGCCGGTTTAATAAAGTGGTAGTTACAAGTTCTCATTTGATCCACTGCTTCACTAGCCCTGAGTATTGGCTAGGTTTCTAGTGCCAGGCATGGTATCTCTCTTTTTGTTAAGTCCAGTTAGAGAGCTACTGGTTACCACCCAAGTATGTGTGCCACCACTGCACCCTTAGGGTCAGAGTGCCATGGCGGGCGGTCATGGTTGTGGGTCCTAAGTATCATCTCGGTAGGACTATTGGTTCCTTCCCTCCATTGAAAGCTTGCATGAGACCTTCTGAACCATGAGAACTAGTCCTAAAGGAGGCTTTCAAATCAGTTCCAGCTTGGGGCTTCTGGGCACTGCATCTGAAATGCCCAGCCTTCAGCAATGGGGACTTCCTTCCACTTTTGAGGGACAATCAAGGGTTAATAGCAATAACATATAATGTTTTAGGAGTCTCTTCCCCAAACCTTCACAGAGTCAAAAGGCTCCTTGGGACTATTGTTTTGCTTTGTTTTGTTTTTTAGATGGTCTTTGGCTTTTGGGGACAGCATTATCAGCTGAGCTAGAAAAATTTTTTTAAACTATGTATATTTACACACAGACTTACATGTTTAGTGGGCTTTTTTCTTTTTCGTAGTTAATAGCACTATTCCTTAACACTTATTTAGACATAGTGTTATTTTACCCTTCTCTTTCCTTCTCTTATTGCTCTCCCTTCCCCTCCTCTAACTAGAGCCCCACTCCCCAGTTTCCCATTCACCCCATCAAGATCACTTGTACCCTGTCACTGCTGTATTGCTCGCCCACGCTCTCAGCCTGGTCATGTCTTCCTTACTGTCCTGCTTTCTGCAGTCACTCTAGACTATGAGTCACATTTGAAGCCAGGAGTCTCATGAGAGAGAACGTGTGACATGGTTTGAGTTCATGGTATTTTTTAGTTCTGTCCATTTACCTGCGAATTTCAACTTCTTTATAAACAGCTGAATAGTACTTCATAGTGTATATGCACTACATTTTCATTATGCATTCATTGGTTGTTGAAAGAAAAGCTACCTTTGGAATATTATCTAATAGTATAAATAAATATGCCTCCCCTAAGATCAATTTTTAATGAGGGCTAATTAAGTAACTTCTAAAATTATGCTTATAAATGTGTAGTTAGTTGGCAACTCAGGTATTTGGGAGGTAAGGAATTAGGTAGCCCACTATACAGAGAAAAGAGGGACAAAGCCATACTTGTTGGAAGATGAAGTTTTGATATTATGTGGCATTTGGGAGAGTACAGGCCAGTGATACTCTGTTTTCTCTTACAGTTTCTTTCTTCAGTCATCGCCATGGTCCTTCTGACGATTTTGACTGTAACACTGGATCCTCCTCAGAAATTACCAGACTTGTTTTCTGTACTTATATGTTTTGTGTCCTGTGTAAACTTTATATTCTTCTTGGTATACTTTAACATTGTAATCATGTGGGATTCCAAAAATGGAAGAAATAGGAAGAAAATGGACTAGCTACATTCCCAAGCAAATGCAATCTTTTTGTAACGTGTAAGTGAACATAATCATCTTTACGATCATGGGATTATAGGAGAAGAAATGGTAAAAGGGCATTGTTATTTACACAAAGTGTATATAAGGAACAAAGCATTTGTTTTCTTAGTATTTTTTTGGTAAAACATATTGTAATTTTGATAATATTCACAGTGAGCTTGTAGTAGCTCACATTGAAATCCCAGTATCAGTAGGTAGAGGCAGGGGTACCTAGAGTTCAAGGTCATCCTTGGATATACATATCAAGTTTGAGGCTAGCCTAGGCTATATGAGATCTCTGTCTCAACAAAAGGGGGAGAGAGAAAATGTCCTCAACACCAATATTTAATAATGGAATGTATTCAATAAATTTTAACTTTTAAAAACTATATATGTTATATATAGTTTTAAAATTTAAGACCAGTCAGAATGCACATAGGCCTGCTGGTACACATGGGCATCTTAGCACTTGGTAGCTACAAGCAGGAGGAGCATGAGTTTGAGGCTAGCCTGAGTGACATAAACCTGTTTTAAAAAAACAAAACTAAGTCAGACAAAGTGTGCTTTAATAAATTTAAAATGAATTTATTGGAAGAATTAAGCACCTGACTTATTCCAAGTGATAAACATCTCATTTAGAAGTTGTATCTCGGTTTACAATCCGTAGCCATCCGAGGAGTTAGGCGGGCAGGACGCCCTCGGGGACGGTGCTGTAGCTGGGGTTGATGGTGAAGGACGAGGAGAGGCACTCAGATGGTCCGGCGTTTGACATACCATTGCAGGCTTTCCTACAATACAGCCTCTAACAAAACTAGGCTGTCTCGAACCCCTGGCAACAGGATTGTTTACCTATACACCAAGAAGGTTGGGAAAGCACCTACATCCGCATGTGGCGTGTGCCCGGGCAGACTGCGAGGGGTTCGGGCCGTGAAACCCAAAGTCCTTATGAGATTGTCTAAGAGGAAGAAGCACGTCAGCAGGGCCTACGGTGGCTCCATGTGTGCCAAGTGTGTTCGTGACAGGATCAAGCGGGCTTTCCTTATTGAGGAGCAGAAAATTGTTGTGAAAGTGTTGAAGGCACAAGCACAGAGTCAGAAAGCAAAATAAATGCAACTTTTTTAAGTAATAAAAATCAAGACTTGGTCAAAAAAAAAAAACAAAAAAAAAAACAAGTTGTATCTCTAGGCTGATGAGATGGCTTAGCAGTTAAGAGCAGTGGCTGCTCTTCCAGAGGACTTGAGTTCAATTCCCAGCAACCACATGGTGGCTCACAACCATCTGTAATGGGATCTGATGCCCTCTTCTGGTATCTCAGGGAATTAACGTTTTTCTTAATTACTGAGAAGGGACATTATGCTACTTGAAATTTGAATATGTATTATTGCATATGCAAAATTAGATGCTTATAGATTAAGTGGTATTCTTGTTTCCAAGAATGTAGAATCTGATGCCATTTTTAAAAAGAACTTTATCTAAGAAGTTTGAAGTCTTTTTAGTTACTCATGGTAATTCTAAATTTCCAGAGTCATTCTAAATTAAAACTACCATATCAAGGACTCCATTTCCCTTTCTGTTACTTGTTTAGGGTTTCCACCGAAGAAACTGTGTATTCAAATCATGCCTCACACATGCCTATTGGTAGGGCTATCCCTTCACTCATATTAACTCCTAAAATTCATGTATTGTGTTTTACTTTTATAGGAAAGCTGTTTCTTTAGTCTCTGACAAAAATTAAAGTCACTTTACCACTAACCTGTTTGCGTGTATTTTTCCATAATATAGTCACCAGAGCATTAAGTCATTAAATGGCATATTCTAAAGTGGAATAAAGAATTGGGCTCTGGACTTGGCTCTCCATTGGCTGATGCTAGAAAATATGTATTTCTCAGTCTGATAAAGCAAACGTGCATGAGAACTTCAGGGGCAAGGTCAGCATGAGAGGCAGCCTTGGTGATGCAGAATCAGCAGGCAATATCACTGCCTCACTGCCTCACTGCCTCATGGCCACTGTCCGTAATTGTAGCGCATCCTGGCTACTTTTGTTTGAACCTTTTTTACTTTTAATAATAATGTATCTAAGTTTAACACAGAAATGTTGAATGTTAATTTAGAAATGTTAATTTCTATTAACTTCCCAGGAATTCAGTAGGGCAACTTCAAAATAAAAGTATTATAAAGTATAATGTAATGCCAGATTCAGTGTTTGTTGTGCACATAAGTTGTCGATAAAAATACATTTTTTTTTCAAATGATTTAGTCTAACCATCAGTTTTAAAGGAGAGTTGCAATGAGCAGTGTAAGCCAGTAACTCATAGCCAATAGAAACCAGTCAGAATGCACATAGAGTTGGCCTGCTGGGACACACTGGGCATGAGTTTGAGACTAGCCTGAGCTACATAAACCTGTTTTAAAAAAACAAAACAAAGTCAAAGTGTGCTTTGTGCTTGCTGTAGGTTAGCTTCCAAATACTAGATCCTCCCTTGAAAGTTTCAGTCTCTCAGCTAACATCAGGATATAGGATCTTTTAATACATACTGATACTAAATTAAGTAAAGATCAGAAGCCTCACTATCTTCCCTGTCAAAAATTAAGAGTTGTGTTCTTTCCAGATACACTTTGGAGTGGAAGAGGCATTGTTGAGAAGTAGACTTTTCTCCACTCCTCATGTACTTGGTTTGCTTCCTTCTTAACGTAATGAAGAGAATAGGGTATAGGTTCATACCATATATAGCATTCCAGAATCATTTTCCTCTCAGGCTTTAGGGAGAGGAGAAAATCTGTCCAAATCATAAGCTACAGTGAGGGAGGAGCAAAACACTTGTACAAGTCCAGGTGGCCAAACAGCCCGCTGTTCCATGGAGGGACCAAAAGATGGACAGATTACAACTCAAGAATGACTGAGGAATGCAATGCTTCCAGTTCTCAAGTGGTTTCTTTTCTGTTCTTTAGAGGATCGGGGCCAGGTACATCCTTCTCCCTCCCATATAAACATTAGTTTTGTGTGTGGATCTTTCTGCTTTGTCCTTCATGTGGCCTCTAAGGGCGATAAAGCGAGAGTCATCTGATCTACAGTGAACAGAACTGGGAAGTGATTCTCAGCAGAGCCAGCTGTTCTGAAAGGCAAATGCTCAGTGTATCAAGAAGTCAAACATACATTAACCTCCTTAAGCACATACCTACATAACTCATTACATCTGAAACCAACCCACCCCTTAACCCTTTATTCTCTAATTCAGGGTACTTTTTAAAATTTTTTTGCCTTGCACCCTAGTTTTCAATGTTAGAACAATCTATATTACTTACTATATTTTATTAATATTATATTTGGAGACATATCAGTAAGTATTCTTCATATTTCGCAGACAGATATAAAAAGAATCTTGCTTAAATAGTTCCTGGAAACCCAGAAGGCAGCTAGGTTGAATAGTTGATTGAACTACTACTTAGTGCCAGTGTCATTTATAGTAATAACTTTCAAAAATTTAATATATCAATCTGCAATGTTTTTAAGTGAAAAATGAGTTCTTTTTAACCTTGATTTTTGTTTCACATTTCCATACAGGGCTGTTATTTTCTTGTCAAATCTTAGTGCAAGTGCCCAGGCATTTCTTTCCTTGCAGCTCAGGTCAAGTATAAACGTTTTAGAAACCATGTTATAGGGAAGACTCCCCTCCCCTTCTTTATCCTGATGGCACACACACTGTAACACAAACACCAGAGAATCACACATCTAAGCTAATGCTTCAAAAAATCTGGAAGGGACCATGTACTTACCCTATAGTAAAAGTATTTTCTTTACATTTATTGAAGTTTACTTATATTTAGATGTCTGTATTGATAGTTCATTTCAGTGTTTTCTAAATGTCTGAAGTCTCAAGATGTTCACAACAATTTTCTCACTAAGCATAGACAATGGTCCCTGATTGGAACAATACATACCCAAGACACCAGTTCCTCAACACACTTCTAAATTTTCAATAAACATAAAATAACCTGTAAATTAATAAGTAGCCGCAACTGTACAAAGGAAAGCTGGTTGCTGGTTCACTTGGTTTATTGTGAGTTCCAATAAAGTATGTTACTCTACAAAACTAGAGTTATAATTCTAGCCAGAAGTGTTAAAAGTATATAGAAACATATGTGACACATAGTATGTAAGTCAAGACTCCAAGGCTTACACATTAAAGAGTCAAGAAGAAATGTATTATTTACATTGAGATTAACTACTGGTGTGTGCAGAAAGTTTAAATTAGCTGCAAGAAATTTTATCTAGACTTGCACCTGCCAGTGCTACAAGTTGGTATTTACTGGGCAGATTAATTACACACGTTTCTTCTGTGCCTTTAAATATGACCAGGCAGATGCAGGCACTGTTCATAGCGCATTTCTTCTAAGTGCCTTTGGGATATAGAAGATGTTTATTACATCATCACGAATTTCCAGATTAACATACATCTCATACATCACTTAAGGACTGAGTTAATGCTATTTGCCATGTAATTTGGTACTTGCTTTAGACATTGATAAGCTCCCATTTGCTTATTTTTGAGTCTTCTGAGCGAGATTCACCTTCACAAATTCGTCTGGCTATTCTGACAGCATTCTTTAATTTGTATAAAGAAATATGAGAAATACATTTGAGAGAATTCTGATACTCCAGTATGACCCACTGAGAACACAATTTCGATGCCTTTGTCTACATGCCTTAAGGGGCTTCCAGCAGGTGTTTCCTTCAACAGCTGCCAAGAAGTAGGGGTGTGGTGACGATGACAGATTCCTACTCAGTGTGTCCCACTGGGGACTCCTAGTGGTGACAGAGAATCTCATTTAGACTTAGGAGCACTGTGTAAAAAAAAGGAAGACAGTGGCAACGGCTGACTGAATCCTTCCTGCAGGCATGTTGCTCTTTCCTCTGTTTGCATTAGCAGTTAGGAGTCCTGCACAGTGGTGGGCTTGGGGATGGCTCTGTGTCAGAACTTGCATTTGATTGCTAGAACACATATAAAGCCAGAGGCAGTAGCATGGACATAGACTCCCAGCCCTTACTGGATGCCCACGGGCCAGCTAACGTGGTGTATAGATTTGAACAAGAGAAGAGACCCTGTCTTAATAAGGAAAACACACTGACACCTGAGGTTGTCTCTGAACTCCATACATATGCCATGGTAAATACATACTCGTACCCACAAACATACATAAGGCATATACACAGATTTTTGCACACAAAGACAGCGCACAGTAGATGCCTTTATTTTTTCCTATTTAGAATAATCAACATGTCGTCTACCTGTCTTTTAAGAAGGGTTACAAACGTGACAGTCTTTCACTGGCTCTTTTCTTCAGGCTGGTCTGCTGGACTAGTATCCAGGTAGGTTGACACAGTTGTCAGACTTGAAGGTAGCGCTATAAAGGAGAGAAAGGCAAGCTCTCATTAAATGTTACCATAAAGGAGATACTAGGCAGGCTGATAGTTCAGTTGACTCTTACAAGTAGTATCACAATCCTCACTTACAATCCAGTATGAGGGGAACCTAGGGCATGTATAGAGTCATAACTAGGTAGTAGAGGTGGCATTGAACACCTTTGCATTTTAAAACGCTATTTTTTTCCCTTACACCAGACATGACACTGTAAAAAAAAAAAAAAAGTTTTCATTAGTCAACTCTGGCTGTTGGGAGAACTACTGAAAAAGATTTTGAGGTCACAGCCAGGATCAAGCAGCAAACTTAGTAAGATTTCTGTCTGTTATGGTACGACAGGTAGTGGCAGTGTACCTCCTTCATGGTAACCACATGTTCTAAGGCATGCTTGAGACGCTTGCTGTCTCACACTCTGCTGCTGAGCCATCTGACTATCTGAGCCTGCTGACTGTCGTGTTACTCAAGTATTTCCTCTTAGTCTCGCTTTCTGATTTTTTGTGCTTACATACATCTTTTTGTATATTTATACAACTTATCGAAATTTTCCATGTTTTTGGAGCCAGATATGTTTGGTACCTGCCCGTCATTCCAGAATTTAGGAAGGTGAAGGAGGAGGGCTGAGGTCAGGCTTGGCTATATCATGGAACCCCGTGTTTTTTTAAAACGAGAAACCAAAAGCAGGTTTTCAGTTCATCCATCTGCTAAGTACATGGTATCAGTCAGTAGAGTGTAAGTGTTCCTGGTCAGAGGTGATGTAAAGTAAATTAGTCGGATAGTCCCACTCACTTTAAGACATCCTCCACGCTATAAAGCCCAGGCATATACCTCAGCTGCTCAAGTGCTGGGGTTACAGCTGTGTGCACTATACTAGGCTAGAGCTGGTTGAAGTCCTCAGTCTCTAATTACCTTGTCACACTCCCGAGTCGATGTATGTCTGTTGTGAATTTTCTAACACTGCTTGTTCTTCACTGGTACTCACAGCAGAAAGCAGTGTTTATAACCATTATCAACTTTTCCTTTGCTCTATACCTCATGAAAGGCAGAATCCAGAACATTTACTGGCCTACATTTTACTGATATTATAGGTCATTAATTTTACACACCATTCTTTCTCATGTGTAGTTTCACTATCACTGCCTATTTCAAGTTCATGGGCATTTGTGCCTCTTGTCTCATGTGGTTAGGAGACTCCCCTGTCCTCGCCAGCCCAGCTGCAGTCATGACTTCAGAGACTTAGAAATTACACTTTTGCCTCTAGTTTGGGGCAGTACATGGATTTCAAGGTTAGATTCCATGGAACTCCACTATGCTTTAAGACCTGGTCCATGTTAATTGCTAACTTTTTTTGTGCCAGAGAGGCTTGCCTACAGGACATTATCTGTTTCTCCAAGCTGATGCTGTGATCCTCAGTAAAGTCACAGTATCTTTGCGGTGGGCCAGAACCCTAGAATGAAGAGTCTGAACTTGTGTGATTTAGTATAGCTCAAAAACTTTTTTATCCCCACGTCTAAAATGCTTTCAGATAATATCACTTCTGAATGTGTGTGTGTGTGTGTGTGTGTGTGTGTGTGTGTGTGTTTTTAGTCGAGTTGAGTGCTATAAACCCTAGAAAGGAAGCAGGAAGAAGAACTGAGGGAGAAGTGATGAAGTAAGTATACTTGAGACAGCAAGGCCCCTGAGGCTGTGGTCTACTCTTGGGATGGAAGCTCTATTCACTAGGGCGAGAGCCAGCCAGAGGTGTGGATGAGATGAAGGAAATGCCCAAAGCAAGCAAGGCTATTCCATCTAGTGAAGTTCTGAACACATCATTGCATGGCACGGTGATACAGCCTTTACATTACAGTCAGCTACTAGGAAAAGGTTATATGTATAAAACAATACAATTGCCTTAAAGGAAAGCTATAACTAATTAATTAATTAGTAACGATGTAAGTAAAATGCTTTTACATGAATAAAACAGTGAAATTTAACAAGGTTAGCTGAGTTAGAAAAGCAAGACATTACCTCAGTTCAAAATGGTTTTAAGGAATTCAAAGCTGTCAAGATGATGATCTATATGAAAAAAGATTTTTTTTCAGAAAACAATTCACAATAACTTGCCACACTATCTGATACAAAGTAAATATTGAATCAAGTGAAAATTAAAATAAAGTTGGGGGCTGGAGAGATGGTGCAGCAGTTAAGAGTACACACCGCTCTTGCAAAAGACCCAGGTTTGGCTCTCAGTACTCATACAGAGCCTACAACCATCTGCAACTCTGGCTTTAAGGGATCGGACACTCTCCTCTGTATCCTGTGGGTACTACATGAGGTGCATTTACATATGTAAGGAAAATACCACACACGTAAAATAAAAATAGACAAACCTTTTCTAAAAACTTTATTTTCCATAACAAACAAGTTTGGGTTTTATAATTTTTATTCCAACATCTCAAAGGCTCTACTTCAGAATATACATCTTAAAATGATAAAAGCCAGGAAACTTGTTATATGCCTTGTATATCACACCAAAGAGCATCAGTGCGATGCTATTACCATTCTTTCACACTTTACTCTGGTTACCTGCCCCTTTGTGCTGGACTCTATGTTCAGCAGGATGAGGTCCGTCATGTTTTGTTGGTTTGTTCGTATCCCTAAGGCCAGTAGACTAATTCATAACAAGCATTCTGTAAACATTAAATTCATGAAGGAAATAAGGAGAGCAACCATAAGAATTGAACCTTTAATCCCAGCGCTCAGGAGGCAGAGGCAAGTGGATCTCTGTGAGTTTGAGCCCAGCCTGATTTACACAGCAAGTTCTAGGTTAGCCAGAACTATACAGTGAGACCTTGTCTCAAAACACATCAACCAACCCAACAAAACCAAAAAATTTTAAGTGTTTGGAAATGTTTAGATAATTCTTGGAATTAGGCAACACTTCTTGTGTGGTAAGGTATTTAGTTTTGATAGATAGTATTTTAAGAATTCTTAGACTAGACATTCATTCATCCATCCATTCATTCATTGTACTGCATAAGGGATATTTGATCTGGGTTCTAAGTAGGTGCTCTACTGTAGTTACACTCCAGCCCCCTCGCTCTAGATTCTGGCAGAGGCTCTGGAGCTACAACACAGAGGAGTCCACAAGAAGGCCAGTAATCTGAGTGACAATGCACTACCTAAATACACTTAACTTGACAAGGACCATAGGAGCCTACGGCATGAAACAACCGTGCTTCACCTAGGAGAATGGTGAGCTTCACAGAGGACGGCCCATTTGAGACTGACTTTATAGTACTTTATAGTGAGAGAAGCAGACTTGGAGGCCAAGAAGGAAGAAAAGCAGTTTAAGAGAAGGAAAGCAGCAGGAGCTCAGGCACTCCATGGGCTGCAACTAAGTGTGAATACAAATGACCTCCCTCTTCTTTTGAGTCTCTGAGAGATGGCACACCACCTAACATAATTAGCTATATAATAATGCAAATATACTTTGTTACTTATGCATCTAAAATATGTATGCCACTGAGCAATTTGATGTGAGTCTTGGGGATGGGGTTAGTTTTTCTGACTACTTTTCAGGGTTAAAATGGAAAATGTTCACCTGTCAGGCAACAAAAAACCATTTTCTATAAATGTGCCAGGATAATTCTTCTCCTCAAGAGCAGTCAGTCCGCAGTCTAGTCATTACTGTCTTTTTATAGTATTTTTATTTAATAAAACCTATTAAGGCCACCATACAAATCTCTTTACTTATGCTTTTATCTTTTAACTGATCAATTTTTATATTGCTGACACCCCTTCTTCACCATTTGTTCATTTAAAAATTCATAGTACGTGAGCTATGTCTCCAGGGAAGTGTCTATAAAATTTGTTACAGCTGGCAAATGGGTCTGAGTCAGTGGTAGCACATGACTAAATGCTTCACAGAAAATAAAATTTGTTTCTGTAGTAAGCAGAACTGTTTAAATGTTATTTATTTTTATGTTTCAAAGAAAATATATTGTGAAGTGCTGCATTGATTTAAAAGGCAACAATGTCTGTGTACACGCTGTAGAAGGGAAATTTATGAAACCTTTGCACAACTCCTTTAATTGAATTTTCCAAATCTCTCACCACACACAAATAATCAATATCTTCTGAAGAGAAAACCAGTCAGAATTATTACAGTCTTTCTTTTCAATTTTGTTGTCATCAGCACATAAGAACACCTGGATATTTGTACTGTCTGCTTGCAAGTTATTTACACCTTTTAAACACATAATTGCTATTAAGTGAGTCCAAAAGTATAATTGTAACATTTGCTACAGATTTCTTTCAAAAGAAAAATTATCATACTTTAAGTAAAGTATAAAAATTTAAATCATGGAAGAAAATTATGTAAAAGGCTTTGAAAAGTAATAACCCTGTTTGGCTTTCCTTATATCCATCCAAGACAAATCTTAAGTCAGCATTCTCAGCAGCTGGTAGTAGTCTCCGAACAGTGGTGATGGGGCATAAAGCAAGAACAGTCACACTGTGGACAGAGAGGTCTACCCATGAACAGCATGCACAACAATGAGTCCACATGAAGGACTGAGAGCTACAATGTGCGTTAATGTGTATCTGTGATATCAAAATTAACAGCTATCTCCAAATAAATCCAAGAAAGCACAGGGGGAAATTTTAAAGAGAATCTTCAAACTCAAATCTGAGTGCTTTTAAAACTAAAGTATCTGAGGGGGGACAAAAAAGGATGCTGCTCAATATTTAAGATAAAAGATGAAATGCCAAAAGGGCAGTAGTCTTTAAGAAGTAAAATGATTTGGCCAATATGATGAATATTTTTTTAAGACTGAATTGGGAGAAATATAATATTTGGTTAAAAATCCCTCTGTGGTGGCCAGAATGAAAGGACAAGGCCACAGCTGAGAATGGTGTCAGCACAGGGGTCAGCTTGTCCTGCAGTCTAAAGGAGGTGCTAGCTTCAGAATCCTGTAGCCAACATGAATTTTACATTGCAAGTTAACTAAAGAAAATACAGTCTGGGCTTTTTTCAGAAGACCAGAGCTAGAAGTTTTGAAATAGTTTCTATTACAAATAGCTAAAACAATCAACTTTTTTGAACACTTAAAGTTCAGATGGTTATGCAGCATTTGAAATATGCATTCTGCAACCTACACAATTATTCTGAAAACATAAAATGTGTTTTGGACTGAAACTGAGTCTCTTGATTTCCTATCTTGGCAGCTGCTCTACACTTTGCTTACATTCTTTTCAAAAACATTTTGTTTACTGGAAGTCCTTGCTTGTCACAGACAAACAATGGTGGCATTTTTTAATATCTCTAGAAAAAATGAAAATGCCAAGTGCTACAGAATGCCATCTATTGACTAAGGAATATCCATCTGTATGAGGTTGTTTTTAGTAGGGTTGATTGTGTAAAGCAAATACATTTCATGCCTCACCATGTGATCATAGTGTGACTCCATCATTAGTCTCAGACCACTGAAGAGTCAGATGTCTTAGATCTTAAGCATAACGAATTTAAAATAATTATGAAAATTCACATCTAAACCTAACAGAAAAGGAATCTTATCCTGAGTAAACAAAAGAAGCCTTCCTTTGTTCAAGAACCTTGAGTTTAGCTGAAGAGAGCCTGTTATTCACCTAGTCTAACAAGGCATTCGGAGTCATGGGCCTAGTTCTTATTAAAGGGTTAGTGTCCCCTTCAGGTTTCTCTTAGTTCCATGAAGCCTCCTCCACGGGACCTGCCAGGTGCCTGTTTACTTATCCCTAGAGTGTCACAAGGATCCTTTTCTCCCTGCAGGAGCGACTGCAAGTGGTGTGAGTGAAGGGAACCGGCACTACGGTTTGGAGGGCGAGGACAGCAGAAATGTTGCACTTCTCCTGCACTTGCCTGTTTAACTATTCTAGGAAAACCTTGGAGGAAACGGAAGGATTCTAAGAAGAAATGCCACCATCATTCTAAATGCCACCTTAGGTACACGCTGTTGACAATGACACTAGTAACTGGCCTGTTCCCATTTTTATGATTACAGAAATGAAACAACTTGAGTACCCAACATAAGGGCTGATTAAAAGAAACTATTTATGATGGTATGAAGATTCACAAGATGTTTTAAAATTTAAACAAATCTGGGTAATATGAGAAAAAAAGTAAAGTAGAAAATCTCAGTAAGAATCAAAGCGCAGTCTCCAGGGGAGCACAGGGGCACACAGGTGGAGATTCTCCAGAGGAGCACAGGGGCAGGTGGAGATTCTGGAGCATTAGCAAATGCTTCTTACATCAGTGTGTGATAAGAAGAGATGAGCGCTGTTGACTTAGTAAGAAAAATTCTGTTTGCTTATGTGTTTGTGTTATGTGTGTACCATCTTTAACAACTTTAGCAACAAAACCCCCAAACTGAGAATATGCATAGTAGGAACCAGAAACAGAGGTGGGGAAAGCATCCAATAAAGTGCAAGAGCTCAGATTCAAACTCCAAGAGAGCACGTGGCCATGAGTTGTACAGTCAAGAGCTTTTAGTACCTTAGAAAACACAAAGAGCTACTGTAGCTTGGGCCAAGTGTAAATGGAGGATTATCAATGCAAATAAGTAGTAGGTAGACATAGCAATATTGGTATATATTATAAAAACAGGCTTTTAAATTAAGTTTTTATTTAAGTCACAATAAATAACTAATGCCTACTGGAAGTTTCAAAATATGATCTAGTGATACAATTTCTTCTATGAATGAAAGAAACCCAGCCCTGTAGAAGCCTGACAATGGAAAAGCCCTCTGCATGTCTAAAAATAACACAACAGCTAGAAGGCTGTTCTTGCATAAATGCACAAAGAATTGAGGTGCAGTGTATAACTGAAAGGAATGACATACTTTCCAACCCCTCAAAAGATTTTAGTCACGTATTAATACTTCTGGAAAGTTCTTTGGAATTACTTGAGGGCTAGTGAGATAGCTAGTGAGATAGTGAAGGTCCTTGCTGCCTAAACCTGATAGCCTGAGATTGATCCCCAAGAGCTACATGATAGAGGGATTCCTGTAATCTGCCTGCTGAACCTCAAGTGTGCCACGGTATACCCCTCAATAAATGAGTTAAATGTAATAATTTTGTTAACTAATGACCTGAGAAGTTTTCCTTCATTTCTCAGAATTTGGTAAGTGCCATCTTTAATTATTAATACTTCTAGGAAAGCATGGATTTGTAAAAAATACATCATTAGCACAGAAAATATAGAAGACTTCTAGGGAAATAATAAACATATAAATGTCACATTATAATCTAATCTTGTCAGGTTAGAAAAGTGAATCTGTGACATACTGCACTCAAGCCATGAAA
>JADRCD010178139.1:0-11814 GCA_019843815.1 Montemys delectorum
CTACTACTACTACTACTACTACTACTGTTCCTGCTGCTACTGCTACTACTACTTCTACAAGTAAGTAGCTTTTTTATTCTCCTTGAGACAAGGTTTCTCTATGAAGCCCAGCTGTCCTGGAATTCCCTCTGTAGACCAGGCTGGCCTCGAACTCACAGAGATCCACCTGTCTCTGCCTCCCAAATGCTGGGATTAACGGTGCGGGCCATCATTTCCCAGCTTTAAAAAGCTTTTATTGTTTTTCCAGAGACAGGATCACAGATGTTGTTGTCATATGATGATAGTGACCTCAAATTTCCAAATTTTGTTTCAGTGTTCAGTTTTGTTCACAATAGTTATTCGTCTGTGTCTTCTCTTGGCCACTCTGAGTTCAAGGGTACTTAGGAATCGTGTTGCTTGACTTCCCAGAGAACTTGGAGTGTTGCCAACTACAGGCCAAAAAAAAAAAAAAAAAAAAAATTCAAGTCTACTCTGATGAATCAATAGATGTATTGGGGTTACTTACAGGAGCATGAGTGACTTGCCAGGACCTAGGTCACTGAAGAACCACACACGCCAGCATGGGTGGCAGCTCATGAAAGTTGGCATTCCTGGTGCAAAATGCAAACAGGGACAGAAGAGCCTTCCTTCCTCAGACAGTTTTGTTTTTGTTTTGTTTTTTTGTTTTTCGAGACAAGGTTTCTCTGTGTAACCCTGGCTGTCCTGGAACTCACTCTGTAGACCAGGTTGGCCTCGAACTCAGAAATCCCCCTGTCTCCTGCCTCTGCTGGGGTTAAAGGCGTGCGCAGAATTTCGTCGGTCTCTTGAGTCTGAAAGAATCTAGAGGGAACAGCTATGCAACAAAATGACAGCCCAGACTTTTCCCCCCCCGCACAAGCTTCATATTAAAATATTTTGGCAAGGGCCAGCAAGCTGGGGCAAGATTGGCTCAGAAGGTAAAAGTATTTGCTGCAGAACTCCTGGCATCTTGAGTTTGATCACAGGACCCATCTAGTAGAAGGAGAGAGCCCCATTACTAACCTCCACCAGCACACACATGGAAACACACAACTAGATGCTTTACAGTTTTCTCCATATAAAATGTGGGAAGCATGACAAATACATAGATTCAATAGGTAGATGTGTATATGAGAGATCCCTAGCCCTATAGGTACACTTGAAATATTTTAATAGACAGCACTAAAAAAGTGACTTCAGTTACCTACATAATCCTAGTACAGTTACAAGTTATAGGAAACTGTAACTTTTTATTTATTTATTTATTTATTTATTTCGAGACAGGGTATCTCTGTGTAGCCCTGGCTGTCCTGGAACTCACTCTGTAGACCAGGCTGGCCTACGAACTCAGAAATCCGCCTGTCTCTGCCTCCCAAGTGCTGGGATTAAAGGCGTGTGCCACCACTGCCAGCTAACTTTTCTAAATATAAGTGTGATATCCAGTCCATAGCCAAGCTTCGCTTATTGATCCTGGATGCATTGTTCCTGCAATCAATATACTATCCCGGACACACATTGCATTTGCTCTTATCTTATAAGATCTAAACACTGTCTCAGGTGCTCGGCAGAACTCGGGTTTCAGGTATCAAGATAGCACGGTATTCCCCAAAACTTCCAACAGCAAACACCAGGATGAGCGGACCTAGCAGAGGCGAAGCATTCTGGGAGATGTAGTCTGAGATAGCTAAGGTTATTGTGCAGCCTTCTGGGAACCGCATTCTCACTTAGCTTTGCGCATGAGGAGGTGGCACCAGGCCTTCTATCTTGCAGTGGAGCTGAGATCCCTGGAGGGTGTGGGGTCGCGCCAGGCCAGCTTGGTCACTGGAGGACTGGTCCTGGTGGGAAGATGCTCCCTGGCACCCAAGGGTGGGAGGAAGACAGTGCAGGACCCGGATCACACAGCTCTCACATGTTCTCTATCAACAGGGTTCTTCATTTCCAAACCAGAAGTGATGCTCAGGTTGTACAAGAAGCACCTTGGCTCTCAGAGGAAAAATTCTGAAACTGCAGACACCCAGGTGAGCTGCTAAGCACCGATAAACAGAACTTGATGGTAGAGGGGCAAATACCTTTGTTTTGCAAGGCTTGTGTGAAAACACTAAAAACACCAAACGTCCAAATAATGAAAAAATTATTGCTAAACCTGACTCCATTAAAATATTTAAATTTTGTAATTCTGGTCATGATAATTCACACCTGAAATCTCATCTACTTGGAAGACTGAGCTGGGAGAATTGCGTAAGTCCAAGAGTTCAAAGCCAGCCTGAGCAACATAGCAAGACCCTGACTCAAAAAAAAAAAAAAAAGTTTTCAAATTAATTTTAAGCAGGATCTCACTGTGTAGCTTTGGCTGGCCTGAAACTCACTTTGTTACCCAGGCTTTGAACTCAAAGAGATCCACTGGCCTTTGCCTCTCCAGTGCTAGGATTAAAAGTATGCACTACCACACCTGACCAAAATAAGTTTTAAAACTTTGTTTATATAAGATAACATTAGAGAGTCAGGCAGTGGCGGTGCATGCCTTTAATCCCAGTACTTGGGAGGTAGAGGCAGATGGATTTCTGAGTTCAAGGCCAGCCTAGTCTACAGAGTGAGTTCCAGGACAGCCAGGGCTATACAGAGAAACTCTGTCTTGAAAAACCAAAAATAAAAATAAAAGATAAAAATATATAAAAATTTATTTTATGTGGCCTTGTTGGAGTAGACATGGCCTTATTGGAGGGAGTGTGTGTCACTGTGGAGGTGGGCTTTGAGGTCTCATGTGCTCAAGCTAGGCTTAGTATGGCAGTCTCTCCCTGCAGCTTGTGTATCAAGATGTAGAACTCTCAGCTCCTTCTCCAGCACCATGCCTGCCTGTACTCAGCCACGCTTCCTGCCATGATCATAATGGACTAAACTTCTGAACTGCAAGCCAGCCCCTATTAAATGTTTTCTTTTATAAGAGTTGCCATGGTCATGGTGTCTCTTCACAGTAATAAAACCCTAACTAAGACATGATTGTCCTAGGTGGTTTTGTTGCTGTGATAAGACACCATAAGCAAAAGCAAATTGGAGAGGAAAGGGTTTATCCGGTTTACACTTCCACACAGTAGTCCATCCTTGAAGGAAGTCAGAGCAGGCAGGAGCCTGGAGACAGCAGCTGATGCAGAGGTCATGGAGGTGTGCTACTTACTGGCTTGCTCCCCATGGCTTACTCAGCCCGCCCTCCTATAGAACCCAGGACCACCAGCCAAGGGATAGCACCACCTACAATAGGCTGGGCCCTCCCCCACTAATCACTAAACAAGAAAATGCCCCGCAGGTTTGCCCATAAGCCTGATCCTATGAAGGTATTTTTCCTCCCGGATGACCTCAGCTTGTGTCAAGCTGATATTAAAACGATCCAGCACGGACTTGAGAAATGACTCACTGGTAAGAGCGTTTGCCACACTTGCGTGAGGATCTGAGTAAGAATCCGGGGCACCCAAATTAAATAGCTAGACGTGGCTGAATGTGCCTGCAACCCTTACGTTGGAGATACGCAGATGCCAGTTCACTTTTCAGCCAGCCTAGTCAAGTCAGGCTCAATAAG
This sequence comes from Montemys delectorum, assembly GCA_019843815.1. Taxonomy (NCBI): domain Eukaryota; kingdom Metazoa; phylum Chordata; class Mammalia; order Rodentia; family Muridae; genus Montemys; species Montemys delectorum. The sequence continues at coordinate 3,569 of JADRCD010178139.1, forward strand.
AGACCCTGTCCCAAAGGAATAAACATTGATTGATGTAAAATATATACCCCTGGCCATGTGTATGCACATACCTGCGCACAAACTATACACAACAAATATAAATTTTAAAAAATAATAAAAATAACATTAAAGGGACAAAAAAGCCAGAGTTAAGAGGACAGGTATATAGAGCAAGTGGCATAGAGATCAGTTTACTAAAGATGTTGGGGAAGACAGACAAAGTAACTGAAAAGTGGGTAAAAGACTTTGAACAGAAACTTTCAAACTGTCAAGTAAGTCTAAAACTATACTGAATCTTATTCGTTTTTGTGGAATACTAGGTTAAAATATACAATGAAATATAAGTTGAACTAAGAGAAAAGATAGGGCAAGAGTAAGAAATGTGCCAGTTAAATCCTCCTAAGGGTATGGAGTGTCAGGAACCTGTCTCCACAGACACAAATGTAAGCTCAAAACAACCGTGGAATCTGGAGACAGGGCCTGAGTAGCACACCCAAGTGAGGAATGTGCTGTCTCCAGAATCCAAATAGACCCACTAAACGTTGTGCTTCTCTCTTGGTGGTGGGAGGGGCCAGGTGCAATAACTTATCTTTCACCTTAGAAGGAATATCTCTGCATGCCCCACACCACTGGACTCCTAAAAATTTCACTGAGGTAGATGGTCCTTGAATTTTGGTTGGATTTATTTCCCATCCTCTGGTATGCATATGTGTTACCAATGAGTCCAAGGTGGTTGCTTCTTCCTGCTCACTTGGTCCAGTCAGCATAATGTCATCAATATAGTGCACCAATGTGATATTTTGTGGAAGAGACAAATGATCAAGATCTCTTCTAACTAAGTTATGACACAGGGCAGGAGAGTTAATATCTCCTTGAGGCAAAACTGTAAAGGTATACTGCTGGCCTTGCCAACTGAAAGCAAATTGCTTCTGGTGGTCCTTATGGACAGGTACTGAGATGAAGGCATACCTGGCTGCATACCAGGTACCAGGAGATGTGTTAATTAGTTCAAGTAAAGAAACTACATCTGGTACAGCAGCTGCAATTGGAGTTACTACTTGATTTAGTTTTCGATAATCAACTGTCATTCTCCATGATCCATCTGTCTTCTGCACTGGCCAGATAGGAGAGTTAAAGGGAGATGTGGTGGGAACCACCACCCCTGCATCTCTCAAGTCCTTGATAGTGGCAATAATTTCTGCAATTCCTCCAGGAATACGATACTGTTTTTGATTCACTATTTTCTTTGGCAGAGGCAACTCTAAAGGCTTCCATTTAGCCTTTCCAACCATAATAGCCCTCACTCCACAGGTCAGGGAACCAATGTGAGAATTCTGCCAATTTCGGAGTATATCTATCCCAATTATACATTCTGGAACTGGAGAAATGACCACAGGATGTGTTCGGGGACCTACTGGACCTACTGTGAGTCGCACATCAGTCAAAACTCCATTAATTCCAGGAGAATAATGTGACCTAACCATGTGCTCTCTTTGCTAGCTGTGTACACTACCAAGGTGTAAACGCGTTCTCTAGAATGTAAAATAGACTAGAAATGGGAATGTTGTTCTATATTGGGAAACATTTGGCTAATTAGCAGTAGACCAGAAGAGAGTTATATTCTTTAATGAGGAATTATAGATCCACATAAAATTTGTACAATAATTATAAACATATTAAAATTAAAACCACAGCCGGGCGGTGGCGGTGCACGCCTTTAATCCCGGCAGAAGCAGCTGGATTTCTGAGTTCAAGGCCAGCCTGGTCTACAGAGTGAGTTCCAGGACAGCCAGGGCTACACAGAGTAACCCTGTCTCAAAACAAACAAACAAACAAACAAAAAAGCCCAAAAGCAAAAAAACCCAAAAAACTAAAACCATGGCTGAGAGTGGTGGCACACACACTTTTCATCCCAGCACTTGGAAGGCAGACATAGGTAGATGTCTGTAAGTTAGAGGCCAGACTGGTCTACGGCTATTGAGTTCCACTTCCCCCAAGGCTACATATAGTGAGATCCTATCTCTAGAAAGGAAAAAAGGAAAAAAAAAAAGGAAAATAGAAAATAATTACATAGAATCAAACTATAAAGAAACGTGTGGTTACATTTATATAATGTTTAGAAACAGGCAAAACTCAATTATATCTTTAGAAATATATTATTCATAAAGAATTTTTTAAAAAGCAAGCTGTGAGCATACTGGTGTCTGCCTTTAATCCCAGCATTTGAGAGACAGAAGCAGGCAGATCTCTGAGTTCGAGGCCAGCCTGGTCTATACAGTGAGTCCCAGGACAGCCAGGGCTACACAGAGAAACCCTGTCTCCAAACAAAAGAAAACAAAACAAAACCCAAAGCAAACAAGCAGGGAAAAAATTTTTTGATATTTAGATTCCACAGAATTCAGACTTTTCTTCTTAGTTTATTTATGTGTGTGTGTGCACCTGTATGAGTTTATGTGCACACGAATGTTGAGGTGCTTTCAGAGAACAGATGGCACTGGATCCCCTGGAACTGGAGCACAGGTGGTTGTAAACTGCTTATATAGGTGCTGGGAACCAAGCATGGGCCCTCTGCAAGATTCTCTAAGACACTGAGCTACTTCTCTAGCTCCTGATTCAGCACTTTTGTACCTATGTCATACTTGCACAAGGCCTTCCATGATGCTCCATTGAAAACCTACACCTCTCATGTCATTTCAAATGTGGATACTAAGAATGAAATGGTCAGATTCACCTCCTTTTTAGTTCTTTTAAAATAAATCAGAGACAGAATGGAACTACAGATCACATGGAGTTACCAAGATGGGCTTTTTTTCTTTTTAATTTACCCTTTATTTTATGTGCATTGGCATTTTGCCTGCATGTATGTCTATGTGGGTGTATCAGATCTTGGAGTTAAAGACAGTTGTGAGCCGCCATGTGGGTGCTGGGAATTGAAGCCAGGTTCTCTGGAAGAGCAGCCAGTGATTTTAATCACTGAGCCATCTCTCCAGCTCAGAATGGGCTTTCTTTTCATCAGAATCTACCATACTTGTTTTTTATTTCTGTGAATCACAGCTCAAAGGTAAAGGAGAGGTTAAGCAGTAACTTTCTCCTATCAACATAGCAAAGTTGTTGCTGTCAGGCACTTGTTACTAAAGAGTCCACGCAAATGAAATAGAAGAACTGGGAAGAATGTCAACAATTTAGTATTTAACCAATATCATCAAGATAATATCTGGGCTTATTCTGTGATTTCCTTCCCCAAAACAAAAGCCTTTCTGTACTGTGCCTATTTATTTATTTTTATTTTTTGTTTTTGAGACTGGGTCTCTCTATGTAATCCTGGCTGTCCTGGAATTCACAGAGACTCTCCTACCTCTGCTTCTCCCCACTGCTGGAATTAAACATCTGTTCCACCACACTCAAATGTACTGGGCCTATTTTGTTAATAATATAATCTCCAATTTTTTTTCTTATTGCTCTAGGGTTTATAGTCTGTGTTATATTCGTTCTTTTCTCTACTTCCCTTCTGCCTAAAATAACCACCCCACATACTACTTCTATTTCCTTTTCTCTTACTCACCCTCATATTGTCTATGGTACTTACTATATGTAATTGCCCACCTAAGGCATTTTTTACTTGTTTCCTCTCTTTTGTGTTTATATTTCTATATTTATATTTATATCAACACTATTTGCTTTAATGAAATCTAGGTTTGCAGTACAACATAAACTATATGACTTCAAGCCCCATCAATAAGAGTGACAAGTTCATAAAATATTTTTAACTTTTCTCAGTTTTAGAAGATTAAAATGGTAATGACCTAATTCAGAGGGAAAATAAAGTCAAGGACAAATACATAGAATAGGTTATACTCATCAGTAATATAACATTGAACAGAGAAGACGAGTTCAAGAAAACCATTTATTATTCATACCACTCCATTTTGTTCAACAAAGATTTCCTGCAAATGTGACTCATAGGCAGTGAGCTTGCAAAGTTCTTCTAAATCTGTCATTAATAATACAAACTTAAAAAAGAAAATCAGGTTAGCGTAATGGATGTGAGAAATTGCCTTTCACAATTAGGTCTGATAGAACTCCAACAGGAGAGAGCTATTATGAATGCAACAAGAGCATGAAAACCCGAAGCTCTAAGGATAGGCAGGAAGATTAATCTCCCTGGTTATCCTTATAAGCTTCCTGAGGACCCAAAGTTTCAAACATTGGAACAAGATTTCAATGGAAATGGAACTGGAAAATCTGTGTTCGGGCTGCGTCACACTTAAGGATTCTCTTGCAAAAGAGAAATCCTGTGGAGACAATGAGTAGAGGAAAAACTGGTAAGATACTTTCTCTGACCACAGAATTAGCACAGAGGAGCATTTTGTCTTTACCAGTGTGGAACATCCTCTAAGCAGTCAGCTCTGGAGGGAGACGATGGATTATTAGTCTGAAACGTTTTGAATATAATGCATGTGGGAATAGCTGCAGGCAGTCCCCGTTCCTTTGACCTTAGAAAACTGCCACAGGAGAGAATCTGTTAGACCCTAATAACAGGATTCACACTGAGGATAAGTCATCTAGATGTCATGAAAATAGGCTATATCGGACATGACACAAAATACACTGAAGATCTCACCGTGCGATAAAAACCCTAACTGTGATGAACGTGGGAAATCCTTCTGTCAGAAAGGACATCCCATTCAACATCACAGAACTCATACAGGCGAGAAACCATCTGCATGTAATGACTGTGGAAAGGCTTTCTCCCAGAAGTCAGTACAGCAGAGAAACCATGTAAATATAACGGATAGGAGACAACATTTATCCAGAAGTCAGCTCTCAGGGGACATCAGAGAATCGACACAGGAGAGAAACCACATGAATTACTGGATGTGGGAAACCATTTGCCCAAAAGTCAACCTTCAGAGGACATCATGGAATCCACACAGGAACAAAAGCCTTTCAATGTACTTTATGTGGAAAAACTTCTGGTCAGAAATCAAACTGGAGAATACATCAAAGAACTTAAGGTGGGGAAAAAACTTACCAATGTAATGAGCGTGCAAAATCCTTCTGGCAAAAGATGACTGTTTGATCTCCCTCAACATTAAAGAATTCGCACAGGAGAGAAACTGTTCACATGTCATGACTGTGGGGAAAAAAATTGCACCAACATCAACCCTCGGGGTACACTAAAGAATCCACACTGGAAAGAAACCATTTAAGTGTGACCAATGTGGGGAAACCTTTGTACAAAAGGCAATCCTTCGTGACCATGAGAGAATTCATACAGGGGAGAAATCCCTCCAATGTAATGAATGTGGGAAAACATTTAGCCAATTAGCTGAAGACTTAAAATCCTAGCCAAACCTTCGACTATGTCAGAGAATTCATTGTGGGAAGAAGTCTTATGAACTTAGTGTCTTAGTTAGGGTTCTCTAGAGTCACAGAACTTATGGTAGTCTCTATGTAGTAAAGGGATTTATTGATGACTTACAGTTTGTAGTCCAACTCCCAACAATCAACTCCCAACAACAGTCGCGGCAGCAGCTGTGAATGGAAGTCCAAGGATCCAGCAGTTGCTCAGTCCCACAAGGCAAGCAGGTGAAGCAGAGAGAGCCTTCCTTCTTCCAATGTCCTTATATAGGTCTCTAGCAAAAAGTGTGGCCCAGGTTAAAGGTGTGTGCCACCACACCTTTAACCCCGGATGACCTTGAACTCATAGAGCTTTCTATGTTAATCCTATGGGATTCGTAGCCACTATTCCTCAAGGTCTCCATGCCAAGATTCAGGTCAGAAACTTGTATCTCTCAGCCTCCAGATTAGGGCCACAGGTGAGCCTTCTAATTCTGGATTGTAATTCATTTCAGACGTAGTCAAGTTGACAACTAGGAATAGCCACTACACTTAGTAAATGTGGGTAAGGTCTAAATATATACCAGAGAATTCAGGGAGAGAGGATGTCCTGAGGATAAATCTTTCTGACAAAAGAATCATCCATTTGACCTATGAGGTTTTTGACTGGAAAAAGCTCTTTAACATCTGTAAGAAAACAGGTCTTGGTGTGAGTACATGTACAGAAAGACGGGACTCAGCAGGGGAAACCGTATCACTGATTATGAATGTCTGAAAAGCTCTATTCCGAGGCTACCTGCAGGATATATCAAAGAATTCACAGATGCCTCTGGCTCTTTCTAGGAAAACTCCTCTATGAAATCACATCTTGTCAGACAAGTCTCATGAATAACAGTCTGGTATTCTGTTCATAAGTCATAATCTCATTTTATTCCTCCAAGCAGTAGCTACTCTAGAATTTCCAGTCTCCAGTTCATGTCAGCCTCACTTTGTGACTGACTGCTAGGACAGGGTGCCTACATTTATGGCATCACCAGGTCTGACAAACACAAGATTCCCCTGAGGTATGACAGGGCCCCTCAGAGTAAAATGAGTGTGAGAACCCTGGGGAAGGCTTATCTGATAAAAAAGCACTTGCCACACAAACCTAATAGCCTGAGTTAGGTCCCCTGAAACCATGTAGAATCGAAGATCTGTTGGCAAGTATCTATAATCCCAGCAGTCCTACTGTGAGATGGGAGCTAGATAAAGAGAAATTAGCTAAAAGCTCTTGAGTCAGCTACCCTTGAGTGCATGACCAGGAGAAGAAACAATAGAGACTCTACCTCAAACTAGGTGGAAGCAGAGAGGTGCCCTCCGACCTCCAAAGGTAGCAGAAGAGACCTCCAGTTCTACCCTTCCCCCCTAATAAATAAGTGAAAAAAAAAATAATAAAATGAATCTGGCTTCTAGGTCAACCTTGGATGCCATGTTTTAATGTCATTTTTAAGGACAATAGAAGGAAAGGTGCCTGAATAAATATTGGGAGTAACACTCTCTACATTTTTAGTAGTTGAACATTTTCTGACCAGACTTAAACCTTTATTGTAGGTCATTGTTCTGATCTGTTGGTCTCTGTGGTTAGTTTAAATGTCTCACTGCAAAGCGGCTGAAGACTGTTGCTAAGAATATGTCAGCCAGGGTGCACAAACTTTGTCAGGAGGTCATTGGGTTAAGGAGTCCCTCAAAAGTCATCAGAAAATTCATACAAAGGGTATCTAAAGTGGAAATCTCTGGTTTCTTTGGAGACTCGGTTGTGTCATGTGATGTTTTTCTGGAAACTGTCTTAGGAGAGGATGTTTTGCTGAAGCAGGCACTTGGGGGGATGTTTTGCTGAGAACAGACACATGGTGTTTTTCTGGTGTTATGTCCAGATTGGAAAAATCCCAAAGAGACCACCAGGAATCACACTCCACTGTAATCGCATGAGAGTCTTTATTCAAGCTCAGGCTTAGGCCACCAACCTTCTTGATGGAACACAAAGAGAGAGTGAATCCCCCCAGGTCTAAGTGAAGGGGGTTTATAAAGGAGAAACTGCAAGCAGAGTTCCCCCCCACCCCCCACCCCCGGTCAGCATTATGTGCGAGGATAAAGGAATGCCGTCCTTCAAACCTGATAAGTTTGTTCAGACTGCCGGGCAGACCCGTGCAGCTGGAAAGGGATCTTTCTGGCCTGTGCTATCAGAAGCTGGTGTATTTTTACAACTGGCCACAGCTATCTGGGAACACTTAGTTATCTCTTTTTCATAGTCTAGGAGTGGGGCTATTATCATTTCAAGGGTGTTGGCTTTTGTTTCCTTCAAGGGCAGGAGTCAACTTCACTGGAGAAATGTTGGTTTGTTAATCAAAAGGAGTGTGAGTTTCAGTGAAGAGGAGACTAGGGTATGATCCTCAAGGCTGGCATTTTCGCCCCGCCCCCGGGGGGGGGTGGAGGGATCGCCAGGGGGAGGGAGTGCTAACTGCTCTGGCTCCACCCAGGGTCAGGGGAGTGTAGGATTTTTTGTTTGTTTGTTTGTTTGGTTGGTTGTTTTTTTTGTTGTTGTTTTTCGAGACAGGGTTTCTTTGATAGCCCTGGCTGTCCTGGAGCTCACTCTGTAGACCAGGCTGGCCTCGAACTCAGAAATCCGCCTGCCTCTGCCTCCCAAGTGCTAGGATTAAAGGCGGGCGGGCGGGTGAGATTGTAGGATTTGTTTTTTGGGCTTTTTTTGGTTTTGTTTTTGGTTTTGTTTGGTTTTTTTTGTTTGTTTTTTTGGTTTTTTTTTGTTTTTTGTTTTTTTTTTGTTTTTGTTTTTTCGAGACAGGGTTTCTCTGTATAGTCCTGGCTGTCCTGGAACTCACTCTGTAGACCAGGCTGGCCTCGAACTCAGA
>JADRCD010178140.1:0-14188 GCA_019843815.1 Montemys delectorum
GTGTCTGGGGTCTGACTGATTTTACAATGGGTTAGGCTCTCGAGACCTCCCTGTGGGGTGGGGACTGCTTATTCCCGCTAGCTACTTATTTTTACTTCAGGCCAGATGACAAGGTGTTCTTGGATTGGTGTGATTGGTTGCTCACAGGTTCTTGGATACTAGTTCTCATTTCTGGAAAACAGAAACTTAGGCCTAGTCACTCAAACTGCCAGGGTGCAGCCTGTCATTGAGTCGGCCTGGCTCTGGCTAACTCAGTCCTCTCAAAATATAGCAGTTTCTTGGTCCGTCTGGACTACAGAGAGAGACTGATAGAAAGATAGACGGTCAAGCTACTTTGAGAATGTTCTCTATTGAACTGGCTTAATTTAAAAATCCCAGCAAGGCCATCCTCCGGGTCTTAGCCAGCATCAGAATGATGGACTTAGTTCTGACCTCACTGTGTTTCTAGTCATTTGTATCTGTTCTTTGGAGAACTCTGTATGTAGATTGATGGTGGTAACAGGCAGACAGCATAGAGAACACCTTAGCAACCCAGGACTCCTCTTGGCTTGGGCTAGACATATACCTATCTCTAAATAATGTACCTAGCAACCTGTTAGCAACATAGCACCCCACCTACGTTGAGCTGTGTTTATACCTGCTTTAAAGCAATGGAAATAATGAATGTACTCTCCTTAGCAGTCCCTTTACTGTACTACAGCCACTCACATACCTCCTGGAGCACAATCTGGGAACTATGGGCAATAGACCCATCTGGTTTTGGGTGTGTATATAATAAGGCAGGCTGTATCCTCAAAGTGAACTTTTAGAGAAAATCCTCTATTTACCCATCTCATGCCTACGCACACTTGGGTGTGAATATGATTAAAACCAGATGCATATGGGAAGGGACACACGTTGAGCAGAAACCTAGATAATCCAAACCAGTCAATCAAAATATAGAGTCATCCAAACTAAGCTCCTAGTAACCAAGCTTCTCTCTCTTGAACCCCATAAAAGGAAGCCCCAAACAATAACTGGGGTCCTTGCATGAATTTACTCCGGTGATCCCTTGTGAATCCTGACAGTGTATTCTTCTTTAACCTGTATCACTGCTACGCTTCAAATAAAGTTTCTCTGCTACTTTCAGCCAGTGTGCATATTCATTTCATACATGAAGAAGACACCAGGGGCTTGGAAACATCTGACGCAGACCCTGAACGCCAGCAGCGTACCTTACGACCAGATTCAGTTGCTTTAGTGCTTACACAATTACTCAGACTCAGTGCTCCGAACTGCAGTTTTAGCATGTTACGTATATTAAGAAAATTTCCTTTTACTTGGATTTTAAATTGGCATGAGCATTTTTTAAAATTAAAAAAAAAAATTAAAAACGGATAGATTTGTAGTTTTAGTCTTTATTATTCTTGATAGCAAGGCTCTTCTGCTCCATCTTGGCAAAGGCCCCCACAGTGGCTCTACTACAAACGAAAATGTCCACATTCTTTGGAGCTCTTCTTACCAGGAAGCGAAGTCCGTTATTCTTCTCCATGTATGGGAGGGACTCGAGGCTGTGTTGAGCAATGAAGGGTGGCAGAGTGACGGCAGCCAAGTTCTGAATGATGAGGCTGTTTCTCTGATCTTTGCTAGGAGTCTTGAGCTTCGAGTCTCACTGCCTAAGAAGTCCCACTACTCTGAGACCAGCGTGCTGCAAGGGAGCCAAGCCATGTGGGAAGACCGTATTTCCAGACTCTAGTGGCTGCTCCGTGCTGAGTCACCCCAGCCAAGCTGCAGACACGAGTGAACATATATTTGCATGATTCCAGCCTTCGGATGTTCAGTCCAGTCTTAGGATTCACACTTCTCAGTTGAGCCTTGGGCACTGTTGAACAGAGATTACTTGGCCAGCAGACTCAGAGAATCCATCTGCTGTCTAGATAATTCTTGTTTTGGCAGTTCTGGCCATTGAATCCAGGGCCTCATGTATGTGAGGGATGCACCTGACCACTGAGCTACACCTCTCTCTAAAATGATTCTTTTAAGTACAATATTTGAGATCATTCATTTGCAGTAATAATTGTGGTAGTCATGTCTTTAGATAGATTAGCAGATAAATGAATAAATGAACAAAATATACTGGAAAGAAGATAAGGGAATCCTAGGGTGAAGGGGAACAAGAGGATCATGGAACTGGAGGAGAACAGTGGAGGGTCTGAGAAAAGGCTGTCAAGAAACAAGTTACTTTGTATGCTGATTAAAAATAAATACCATTTGAAAAAGAGAGTAAAGTAATGTCACAAAGGGCTACATCTGAGACAATGCATAAGGAACCATCTCCCGAGACAGAGCCACAGCACAGAAGGTAGTGGATGTCTGGGCTGATGTGGAGAAGGGGATGGAGATATGACGTGATCTCTATAAATAGATAAATAAATGGGAAAGGCATTTAGTTGACCCCCAACCATAAAATTATTTTGTTGGCACTTCATAACTGTAATTTTTCTATGTTTATGAATTGTAATGTAAGTATCTGATATGCGGGGTCTCTGATTGGTGACCTCCAAAAGGGCTGTGACCCACAGGCCGAGAACCACTATCTCTAAAGCTAGGTGCTTCTGAAGACTCTTTAAGACAGTGGTTCTCGACCTGTGGGTCATGGCCTCTTTGGGGTTCCAATGACCCTGTCCCAGGGGTTGAATATCAGATATCCTGCATGTCGGTGACTTACATTACAATTCATAACAGCAGCAAAATTACAATTATAAAGTAGCTATGAAATAGTTTTATCGTTGGGGGTCACCACAGCTCTAGGAAGTATATTAAAGGGTCACAGCATTAGGAAGTTTGAAGACCACTGCTTTAGGATGTTAGCGCTCTCTGTTGAAATCAACAGTAAGAAAATAAAGAGCTGGGGACATCGTTCATCTGCAGATCATATACAAAATCCATTTTCAACTCATAGCACAGAATATGTCCTAGATATGGTGATAATATAAGCTGACTAAAACAGCGCTGTGGGTGGGGGGTGGTTATTCACCTCATAGTTCCAGGTTACAGTCCATCAGGGAAACCAAGGCCACAGGATTTGAAATAATCTGGTCATGTCACATCTACTGTCAAAGGCAGAGCAACATGAATACATGCACATGTTCTTGCCTCCCCAGGCTCAGTTTGGATTTTCACTATTAAATACTTAAGAATCTCCTGAATAAGGGATGGTACTGCCCATAGTGGATCAAGTCTTCCCACATCAGCGAATTCAATAGAGGCAATCTCTCATGGACAGGCCCACTGACCAACCTAGTCTCGATAGTTCCTCATTGAGACTCACTTCTCAGGAAATTCTAGGTCGTATCAGGGTGACAATTATAGCTAACCATCACAGCCTAAATCTTGATGGAACTCAGGCTGTTTGAGTTCAGCCTGGGCTATATGAGACACTGAGACTTTTCTGATGGTATCTGTTTGCTTTCCCAGCTGCAACATGCCCTTATTTGGGTCAGTGTAAACTCAGATATGCTTTCCTCACCTGGGCACAGACAACACAATTTCCTCTTCAGACTGCACGCAGGCAGGCAGGCCTTTGAACTTTACAATACTGATGTTTGCAGCTCATTCACTCCCAATGAGCGATAAACGCATCTCAACGAAAAAACGTCTCACTGAGATAGGGCTCAAGTTGAAAGCTGAAGAGTCTCCTCTGGGTCATAAATTTTGTAAAACTGTGCTTTTCATCTTTGAGTCTGTGTTTTCCAATTTACTGAATTTTATAGTTCTCCCCTTGAAATATAGCTCAAATGCCAGCAAATTGGAACCTCTTGTTTCTATACTCAACAGAGAGAAGCACTTATTGACTTGGAACTATTGGCTGTGTGGCCTGTTTTTATTGTGTAGATACCAAAGCTTTTAATTTTCTTCCCGCAGTGCTGTGATTCTCAACCTGTTTTGAATTACAAAGCTTTCCAGTCATTTGCTCCATTTCACAACAGTCTCCCTTCTCCAGAGAACTGTCAGAACTATTGAGAGTAAAAAGCCCTGAGATTCATTCCTTTTAGAGACTTGGGCCCTGATTTGAAATAAGCAGAGAAAACTGCTGCTCATGTGTGAATCTTGAATTTAAAGTTTTTTTGTTTTGTTTTGTTTTTTTTACTGCAAAAATTAATATACTACAATTAAAAACACATTCTTATCAGCTATTTCCCCTAAGTATATCTTATGGGCACCAGCTCAGTGAGTAGAGACAACCATAACTCTCATTTCCCAACCATAACTCTCATTCCCCAAGGCATGCTTGCCCTTTCTGTAGAACATCCAGTGTCTTTTTGAAGGTTCCTTGCACCTTGAGTTGTTTGTTTATCTTGAAGGGCTTATTTGGTTCAAAGGATCACCCCTTGTTAAAGGCCAAAGAAGGAAAGCAGTGTCTGGCTGGCTGCTGCTGGGAATGGCTGTAGACATCTCATGGTGACTAGGCAGTTTTACTCTTAGCTTCACCAATTGGGTCTGACAATTCAGATGACTCAAATTTGAAATTCCACAGTCATACTCTTTGCTTTTTTGTTGTCCTATTTTGGTGATAGGCATGTGCCTGTATATGCATCTTGCATATGTGTAAGTGTGTGTGTGTGTGTGTGTGTGTGTGTGTGTGTGTGTGTGTGTGTCCATGTGTTTGCAAGTGCACGTAGAGGTCTGAGGTTGATGTCTGGTTTCATCCTGTATCGGCTTTTCCTCCTTATTCATTGAGGCAGGGTCTCTCAGTCAAACTCAGAACTTGCTGATATGGCTTATCCTGCTAGCCACCTTGCTCTGGGGATCTCTTGTTTTTGCCTTCTGAGGCTAGTATTATAGTCAGGCCTGGCATTTACATGATAGGATTCTAGACACATTGCTGAGCTATGTCTCCATTCCTCATAACCATATTCTTTTAGCTTATAGTAGTGCATGTTAGCCAGTGTTAATGTCCCCACTCCCCGGTCATCTGACAAAGTCTGTTGGCATTTTTGGTTGTAATAGTCTGGGGGTAGGCATACTAATGACATCTTGTGAATAGAAACCAGGTTGCTCTGAAACATCCTGTGGTGGATAGGAAAGTCTCTTGCTTATAGTCCCAATACCCAAAGCCGTGGTTTAGCCCCACATGTCAGTAGCACTGTCTAAGAACTTTTTCTCTAGTGATGCTTACCATAGTATAACCATTTCTGCTTCCAGCACTGGGTGAGGTTAGGTCTCAGTCCCAGCTGCAGTGCCGACGCCACCTTCGTTCTCACAAGTCTCTGGGTCACAACATCCTCTTTCTCACGTCATAACGCTTTCCAGGATGTCAAGCATCTGTTTGGCTGGTCCATCTCAGCTTGGGCCGTCCAAGGTAGTCGCTGCGGTTCTGATGCTGATGCTGCGCATCAACACAGTCTCTGAGTCTGTTTCATTAGGAGGTTCTTGATGCCATTTATAGACTTACTCAGTATATGTTAAGGACCATAAGAAGATTCTTTGAAATCTGGGGGAGCAATTCTTATGTCACAGGCAATTCTGTAATATTTCAGTTTCTCTAAGCATTTGGGCACCCAACAGACAATTGCCTGAAGAAATCTTTACTGGAGCAAGATAATATCCAAAGACACTTGCTGAGCTTACTAGACAGAGGAATAGCTGAGAATGCCCTTTGATTTAAAAATGTGTCTCTTTTTTTTTTTTGAGTATTCTGATCCATTTGTCATTTTCTTATGTCCTGTGATGCTAGCAACTGTATTGTATCCCCCTCCCCCTCAGTGTGCCAAAATGTTCAAAAATCAGGTAATTTGCTACAGGTGGTTTAAGGAGGACTACTTTACTGTTCCTAGAACTTTGCAATTACAACTACAGCTCCTTGTGAGGCAAAGTGCTGGCAGACATATATGCTTTGGGCCCTAATACAACAGAGGATATAGTATCAGAACAAGGAAGAGTACACATGTCCTGACTTCTGTTAAACTTGGAAGCTGGATTCTAACTCCCTTAGGTGGAGATACATGTGAGATACATTCATGCCTCTGACCTCAACTCCTTATGATCTTTGGAAATCATTGCAGAATTTTAGAAGCTGGTTAGCTGACATATCTAGATTAAAAAGGCATTTGAAAATTGATATCTGCTTGTGTTCTTTCTATTAGGGAATAGATGATTGGGGAGAAGGCAAAACAATATCCAGCTATCTCCATGTGTTGGTATGCTCCCTTAGACTTTGATTCCAAGGGGGTTATCCCTGAGAGGCCTCCTCTGGGGAGGAGGAAAATATAGGCACAGCCATATGCTGTTCATCAAGGAGCAGACAGGCATGGGAACCTTGAGGGCTTCTGTAAGCCTCAAGCCGGTAGTCAAGACTACGGGGCTTCTACATTCCTAATACGTAGCTGTGAGTTAGTGACTCTCTGTGTCACTAACCCTCTTCCTCTTTTCTATATTGAGACTTCAAATCTCAAGATCTCAGCATCATCTCATCTGTGAAGTGGGGAATTGCAGAAAGAGTTTGAACCCTGGGAAAAGGAAAGGAAATTTCAGCCATCCAATGGTGGTGTATGTGAAAGTTGCTAAGATCTTCAATGGGAAAGTTGATTCTTGAAATAAAATATGTGTGGGATGGTGGTGTGAGATTTTGCCCTTTTATATAGAGTCTCTCTTCACTGATAACCTGGGTTATTTTAGCATGGCATCCCAAGTTCACTCACACGTCCTTTAGGATACTGATATGACCATACCCTCTGAGCGCTCTCCTAATTCAAAGCTTCCTTAACACTGGGCAGGGGTTACATCATGATCCAGGCTTCCTTCTGTATCCTTTGTGTCCTTCCTACTTCTACTACAGTTGCCATATCATTTGTCTTCCCACTGGGCTCTCATGATTCAGGGGTCAAAAATTCAATGATAATTAATGAAGATCAAACCAATTCATGATGGAAAGAGATCTTCATTAGGTCCTTGTTTGAGAACAAAAACCTTATGACTTAGGACCGAGAGTCTCAAAAATAATTTGTACTTCGTTCAGGTACATTGATCTGGAGAGATGTGAAGGTTATCATTAATTAATAGGAGGGGTCCCTCCGACAAGTTTAGAATTTTTAGCAGATGGGGCATTTGAGATAAGACTGAGCCTCTAGCTTCAAGACTAAGATCTTCCATTTGCTAGTAGAACAAGAAAGCAGGCAGCTTTTGGTTTTAATTCTACTTTTGACTTAAAGTTTATCTGCCCTCCTGTGAATCCGCCCATCTTACATCTATTTGGTCCTTGGCTTGTGGTAGATAGGGTGTAAAGAAGATTCAGATAAAACCTGCACCCTCGCTTGTTTGTCACCTAGTAGATGTTGAAGCCTTTCTCCATATTTCTCTGATCATGTTTTGTGGTAAGGCACTCTGAAACTGTGAGGCTGACACTTTCAATGATTTCTTAGTTGCAGTGTATCAGGAAATGTAGTTTTCAGTTGTGTGCCAGGCAGTGGGAGGGAAGAACGAAACGAAAGCCAGAATTCTGGTCTTAACTCCAGTCCCACGAGAGAGACAGCTGATTAGCACCCTGCACATGGTGAGGAGTGGGCAGATTAAGCCGAGCTCTGTCTCATACCATGCCTACATTTTACAAAATCTTAGAAAACGTTCTGCAGTCGTGTTGTTGTCTTTACTGACCACTAGAGGTCAGCACTTTAAAAAGTAAACGGGCCACATTACATTCCGTTCCCCCTCAAAGTAAGCCTTGAAACAAACGCAGGGCAATTTTTGAAAATCCCATTTAGGTTAGGGAGAAACATTCCCAGAGGAACAGTGTTCTCTCTGACGTGTTGGAGCCTTAAACTCGACATACTCTACTTGTTGCTGACTGAGTGCTCATTGTTCTTTACTACCAACCTCCGTGTGAGAGATGAACAGAAACTATAGTCCTTGCAAGCTGGGGGACCTGTAGTTTTGATTTTACTTTTACTTTATTTTTATTGTATGTACAATCTAGTTGCTACCCACCTCCCGGTTCCCCCTCCCACTGTTCTCAACCCATTATTCCTCCCCCCTCTCTCTGAGAGGATGCCCCCTACCCCAACCGACCTCCCCACTCCCTGGGGCCTCAAGTGTCTCTAGTGTTTGCTCTATCTTCTCCCACTGAGGCCAGAACAGGTAGTCCTCTGCCATACATGTGATGGGGGTCTTGGACCAGCTTTTGTATTCTCCCTGGTTGGTGGCTCAGTGCCTGGGAGCTGTCAGAGGTCTAGGTTAGTTGAGACTGCTGGTCTTTCTATGATGTCGGTCTTCCCTTCACCTTCTTCAGTCCTTCCCTTAATTAAACCAGAGGGGTCCCAAAACTTCAGTCCAATGGTTGGGTGTAAGTATCTGCATCTGTCTCTGTCAGCTGCTGGGTGGGCCTCTCAGAGGACAGTCATGCTAGACTCCAGTCTGTAAGCACAGCATAGCATCCGTAATAGAGTCAGGCCTTGGTGCCCCTCCCCCCATGAGATGGATTCTAAGTTGACCTGGTCACTGGGCTGTCTTCTCTTCGGTCTTTTCTTCATTTTTGTCGACGTAGTTCTTTTAGACAGGAACAATTCTGAATCAAAAATTTTGACTGTCGGTTGATAACCCATCCCTCCACTTGAGGCCCTGTCTATCTACAGGAGGTGGATTCTTCAAGTTCCCTCTCCCTCCTGTGGGGATAAGGCAACCCTGTTGAGTCCTGAGAGTCTCTCACCTCCCAGGTCTCTGGTACTTTCTAGAAGGTCTCCCCACCTCCCACTCCTGAGGCTGGCCCTGTAGGTTTCTCTCCTGTTCCCCCCATACCTGATCTCGTTCCCTCTTTCCCCTTCCCCTTCCCTCTTGAACCCAGGTCCCTCCCTCCCTATACGTCCCACAATTATTTTCTTCCCGTTTCTAAGTGGCATTGAAGCATCTTCACTTGGGCCTTTCTGATTGTTAAACTTCTTATGGTCTGAAGGTTTTATAATAGGTATTTTGCACTTTTTGACTAATATATCCTAGTGAGTACATACTCACATGTCCTTTTGGGTCTGGGTTACTCCCCTCAGGATGATATTTTTTAGTTCCATCCATTTGCTTGCAAAATTCATGATGTCCTTGTTCTCAATAGCTGAAGAGTATTCCATTGTGTAAATGAACCACATTTCTGTATCCATTCTTCAGTTGAGGGACATCTGGGTTGTTTCCAGCGTCTGGCTATCACAAACAAGGCCACTTAGAACATAGTGGAACACATACCCCTGTGGCATGGTGTGGCATCTTTTGGGCATATGCCCAAGAGTAGTATCACTGGGTCTAGAAGTACTAGTAGATCTACTTCCAATTTCCTGAGGAACTGCCACACTGATTTCCAGAGTGGTTGTACCAGTTTGCAATCCCACCAGCAGTGGAGGAGTGTTCCTTTTTTCCCCTACATCCTCCTTACCAGCATGTTATATCACTTGAGGTTTTTTTTTTTTTTCTTTGTTTTCTTATTTACAATATCTCCTTTCCCAAGTTCCCCTCCAAAAAAAAAAAAAAAAAAAAAAAAAAAAAAAAAAACCCAAAAACTAAAACAATTCCCTGTTCCCTCCCCCTTCCCCAATCACTTGAGTTTTTAATCTTAGCAATTTTGATTGATGTAAGGTAGAAACTCAGGGTTGTTTTGATTTGCATTTCCCTGATAACTAGGGATTTTCAACATTTCTTTAAGTGCTTCTCAGGCATTCTAGATTCTTCTGTTGTGAATTCCCTGTTTAACTCTGTACCTGATTTTTAAACTGGGTTGTTTTTTTGGTGGGGTTAACTTCTTGAGTTCTTTATATATTTTGGATATTAGACCTCTATCAGATGTGTTGTAAGTGAACATTTTTTCCCAAACTGTAGGTTGCTGATTTGTCCTATTGGCTATGTCCTTTGCCTTACAGAAGATTTCCAGTTTCGTGAGGTCCCATATATTAATTCTTGATCTTAGAGCCTAGCCCTTGGAGTTTGGTTGAGGAAATTTCCCCCGTTCCAATGAGTTCAAGGTTCTTTCCCACTTTCTCTTCTATTTGACTTAGCATATCTGGTTTTATGTTGAGGTCCTTGATCCACTTGGACTTGAACTTTGTACAAGGTGATAAATATGAGTCTATCTTCACATTTTTACATACAGACTGCCAGTTAGACCAGCACCATTTATTGAAGATGCTTTCTTTTTTTCATTGTATTGTTTTGGCTTCTTTGTTAAAGATCAAGTGTCCATAACTGTGTGGGTTTATTTCTGAGTCTTCAATTATATTCCACTGATCGACCTATCTGTCTCTGTACCAACACTATGTGTGTGTGTGTGTGTGTGTGTGTGTGTGTGTGTGTGTGTGTATTTTTATCACTATTGCTCTGTAGTACAGTTTGAGGTCAGGGATGGTGATTTCCCCAGAAGTTTTTTTTTTTTTTTTTTTTATGGGGTTTGGTAATTTATTTCAGGAGCCCGCTGGATCTCGGATCTCAGGAATTATTACCCCAAAGAGTACATATTTCGGCCACCACGACAATCACATGTGTCTTTTCCTAACCTTGATATGTTATATACATTTACTTAAATATTGTTTATTTATTTAAGTATTTATTTAAATATTTTCAAAACTCTAGCTCTTCACTATAATATCATTGATCTATGGACAAATGATGTGCTTGAGACCATTATAATACCCATAAAATATTGGATTAATTTCTTTTTTTCATAAATTTATTTTTAATAGATTTTATAGCATTTTATGATTTTTGAAAAAATGATTAATTATTTTATACTATTATAACTCCTTTACCATTGAATAGAGAGAAAACATGAGAGGCAATTTTTTAGAAATGAAGGTACTTATTGAAAGTACCCTCAATATGACAATTTGGCCACAAAGCTGAGAAGGCCAGCCTTAGTCCGTGGTGATCTGATAGGATGTGTGGGATTATTTCAATCTTCTTGTATCTGTTGAGGCCTGTTTTGTGATCAATTATATGGTCAATTTTGAAGAAAGTACCACGAGATGCTGAGAAGAAGGTATATTCTTTTGTTTTAGGATAAAATGTTCTATAGATATCTTTTAAATTCACTTGGTTCATAACTTCTGTTAGTTTCACCATCTCTCATTTTGTTTCTGTTTCCATGATCTGTCCGTTGATGAGAGTGGGAAGTTGAAGTCTCCCACTATTATTGTGTGGGTTGCAATGTGTGCTTTGATCTTTAGTAAAGTTTCTTTTATGAATGTGGGTGCCCTTGCATTTGGGTGATAGATGCAAAAATACTCAATAAAATTCTAACAAACTGAATCCAGGAACACATCAAAACCATCATTCAGCACAATCAAGTAGGCTTCATTCCAGGGATTCTGGGATGGTTCAATATATGAAAATCCATTAACATAATTTACTATATAAACAAACTCAAAGAAAAATCACATGATTATCTCATTAGATGCTGAAAAAGCATCTGACAAAATACAACAACACCCCTTCATGTTAATAGTATTGGAGAAATCAGGAATTCCAGGCCCATACCTAAACATAATAAAAGCAATTTACAGCAAACCAACAGCCAATATCAAATTAAATGGAGAGGGTGCAAACAATCCCACTAAAATCAGGGATTGCGTCAAGGTTGCCCACTCTCTCCACATCTATTCAATAGAGTACCTGAAGTTCTAGCTAGAGCAATACCACAACAAAAGGAGATCAAGGGGATACGAATTGGAAAAGAAGAAGTCAAGGCATCATTATTTTCGGAGGATATGATAAGATACATAAGCAACCCAAAAAATTCTACCGGAGAACTTCTACAGCTGACAAACAACTTCAGCAAAGTGGCTGGATATAAAATTAACTCAAACAAATCAGTAGTCTTCCTTTATACAAATGATAAATAGGCTGTGAAAGAAAATATGGAAACAACATCTTTTACAATAGTCACAAATAATATAAAATATCTTGGTGTAATTCTAACCAAACAAGTGACAGATCTGTACGACAAGAACGTCAAGTCTTTGAAGAAAGAAATCAAAGAAGACCTCGGGACCTAGGTTGAGAGGTCTTTGAAGCCCTTATATCTGAGTGACAGAGTGAAGAGGAATTGGAACTGTCTACTGTAGAGTCAGTTCTAGCATGTACTTTTCTAGCCCACCAACAAGAATCAATGGAGGTAACTGGTGTTTGTGAGCACATTTGTCATAAATGCAGTGGGAAAGCCATCATTCCTCCCACTCCCTTTACCTGAGGTTCTACCACTTAAAAGAATCAAGAATATATGGGGATCTAGAGATGTCTCAGTGCTTGGTAGTACCTGATGCTTGTCTAGAGGACCAGAATGGTTCCCAGCAACCATATTGGGATACTTACAACTCTTTGTAACTCTAGATCTAAGAGAGTAACCCCCAACAACCTTGGTAGTATCTGTGTCACATTTAAATAATAATAATAATAATAATAATAATAATAATAATAATAATAACAACAATAACAATAATAGTAATAATAATAGTAGTAGAGACAAACCATCATAAAGCCCTAAGAACTTCCACTTCAAGTACCCACTTCAAGTTGCCAGTGACTTCTTGCTCCCTTTCAATGGCTTCTTCCAGTGGAGAGAGTAGAAGTTCCTCCTTCTGGCCATTGGCAAGAGAATCATAGTCTAGCATCACTTGGCTTTGGGTCACTATTTGGAATGAGCTATCATTGTCATCTGCAGGTATGGTGTGTCTTGGGTGCTATGAACTTCTCCTGGGTTGAAGTAGATTTTTGTCTACTATGAAGCTAGATGAGGACACATGAGATCTAGACCTGGAGGTAAGTGCTAAGAAGTTTCTTTTAAAATTCATTTAATCATTACCACCAATTTTATATAAATACATATGCAGAGCCCCAGTGATGCACAGGAACATTGCTGGAAATAGCTCTCAGTTGGGAGTTAAGTACTGCAGCAAGAACTGTTTGGGTAAGTTTGTGTGTGTGTGTGTGTGTGTGTGTGTGTGTATACTAGCCCATTCCCATTGGCTGCTCTTTGGATAGTCATCAGCCACCACTGGCTCTCCTTAACACTATTGGTGTTTCCTATTCCCTCCAAATAAATTGCTTACATTCTAATCCTTGCCTCAGGCTGTGGGTTTAGGAAATATTAGTGAAAACAGCCACTTTAACACATATAAACATATTTGGCTTTCGGAAGGATTATTGTGAAATTTTGAGCCTACCACTGCAGTGTCTGCCCAATGAGTTCCTACACAAAAAGACAGTCACATCCTGTTTACCCCTAGTTGAAGAATTTGAGTACCTTGTCCAAAGTCACACGATGATAGCTGACGTTAATTCTGACAGCTTGAAAACTCTTTCGGGGCTGGGGGAATGGCTCAGTGGGTAAATTACTTGCAGCGTAATCAGAAGACCGAGTGTTGAATCCCTAGAATCTATGTAAAAGCCAGGTGTGACCCTGCATGCCTATATAACCTCAGTGCTGGGGGAGGGAGCCTTGGAGACTGGTGTGTGGCAGAGTTCAGCTGGTCATCCAGCCTGGCTGAAATGGAGAGGTCTAAGGCTAAGTGAGAAACTTTGTCTCAGAAAGTAAGGTGGAAAGAAAGACACTTGGAAGACACCGAGTGTCAACTCACAGAGCACACACATGCCTCCACAGGCAGGTTCACTTTCACAGATGGAATCAGCCAGCCATCATACATGGATTCTCCTAGGTGAAGGAAGTGCCTTCTTACTAGATATTATATGCATTGGTCTTGTGCAGGGTACCCAGGATCCCACTATGTCTTTGCACATGAGGTCTAGGCAAACAGATTAGATTAGGTTGAGTAATACTGGACACTCAGGAAAATACTTGCAATTTAATCTTAAGCTAAGTGATTGCTAGTGTGTAATCTGAGATTTGCAAATGAGTTTCCTGAATTTTATCTGGAAGTCCAAAGCAGACTCCGATGGGCAGGAGTTCTTGTGTGTGTATCTTTCTTTTAATTAGATATTTTCTTTATTTACATTTCAAATGTTTTCCCCTTTCCAGGTCTCCTCTTCAGAAACCCCCTATTCCATCCCCCCTCCCCTGCCTCTATGAGGGTGCTTCCCCACCCACCCACCCTCCCACTCCAGTCTTCCCACCCTGACATTCTCCTACACTGGGGCATCCAATACCCTATGGCCCAAGTGCCTCTCCTCCCACTGATACCCTACAAGGTCATCTGCCACATTTTCTGGCAGCACCATGGGTTGTTCC
>JADRCD010178149.1:0-12160 GCA_019843815.1 Montemys delectorum
ATAGCCATGGAATCCCTCTAAAGGGCCCAAGGACAGCACTTACAACTGTGAAACAGTAGAAGACCCCTTTATAAGACAAAAATAAATATTACCATAGTATTGCTAGAGATAGTCTAAAACATGAATTGCTCTGGATCTTCTTGATTTTTCACTACTGAATAATAAATATGGGTGAGACTGAAAGAGATTTAGTGTCACTGAAAGAATAAAATCATGTTATTCCAAAATCAAAGAATCTTAAATGATAAGTATTGGTGCTATTTTATTTTGTTTAATTTATGAATAAAATATCTGCTTGTTTCAATTTTAGCACTGTTATATCTCATCAAATTCATCTGATTGATGGCTTTGTCTCAACCTACATCATTATGCTATGACCAACTACTTCTTAGGGAGCTGCTATTCAGAATGAAGAAAGTGGAATACTAGAGCTAGATATGTGAACTTTAAATATATTCTATTTAACAAGACCATTAATAACAGAATGAGAGGTATTCTAATACCTAAATACCCAACTTACAGTGCTGTTCTCTTCTGATAAATTTTTAAGCCAAAAGTTTAGATAAACTTGCTGGTAAAGAAATTTGAGGTTTCTATTCTTCTATTTTCATTGACTTAATGAGTTTGCATGATATTACATGTGTCCTTATGTAATTCCTGCTAAAAATTTTTTATGAAAAGGATATTGTAATTATCATAGAGGCACAATATAAAGTCATGATGCCTTTACACATATAGTCTTGAAGAATTACAGAATTTTAGCTATCTTGATGCTTAATGAAATATATTTAGCATGTATTTAGTGGTTCCTAGAAAGATTAGTAGAAACTTAAAAAAAAAATCAAAACTGTGATAAAGTTATAACCAAACTTAAATACTCATATTTGTCATGAATCATGGCTGAACTTTGTCATTAGACTTATGAGGAACTGATGTTTGCTGTGCTTATATTTCTATTTTGGACTTTGTTTTGAATTCTGTCCTGTAAAGATAAGAACTTGTTTTTGACATCTAGAATTTAATGGCAATTACAAGAAAAAATGATGCCACTATAAGTGTTTTTATGAGATATTTATTCAGAGATGTCTGGACTTTAAAGGGGGCCTTCTTTAAAATAATTTGATAAATATGGGCAGGAAGTTTGTGATAACTTTTAGGAAGGGACTATACCACACAGCATTCAAGAAGTTGTAGAAATAGACAGTTTTTTTTCAAGTTTCCTAAGACAATTCTGGTATGACTGCTTTCTGGGGTAGTTAACTAGTATGAGTTAGGATGGAGAGGAAGGCTCAAAAATTGTATATGAAAGAAAGATAATGATTGAGAAAATTGGAAGCTGTTAGATCTTAGGGTGTGTTATGTTTAGGTCTCACCCATCTGCAGTAGCTTCTGTTGTGGTTATAAAAAGATGAAGAAATATAAGAATATGTTTTATAGGGGTGTGGTGAGCTGTGGGGTATAAGGATGCCTCGGCAGTTCCATGCCAAGGCATTCCTTCCCTCTGAGGGACCAACAACACAATGGTGTAGCATGGGATAGAGTTTATTTAGGGCATGGGGAGGTGAGTTAAGAGAGTAGTAGATGAGAAGGAGAAAGCAGAGAAATAAAGGTTGGTCAGGATCATGTATAGAGAGGGGAGAAGGGAATGGAGAGAGAGGCAAGAGAAAGAGAGGCAAGAGAGAGAGGAGGGGACAAGCAGCTCCTTCTACAGTGGGCCAAGCCTACCTGGCTGTTGCCAGGTAACAGTGGGGAGGAGCATACCCGGTTTTTGCTAGGTAACTGTGGGATGAAGTTTAGACAGAATGCTAATAGCCTCTTTTATCCTCCCTATGGCTCTTATGACTCTGTAGGTCTCCAATTCTCAGTTGAGAAGCTTTATTTCCAATCATTGTGATAAACTCTTCAAAATCTCTGATAAAAGTCCAGTGATGTTAATTTTCTTTTTTGCTTTTTTTTTTTTTTTTTTTTTTTCTTTTTTTCTTCTTGTGTTGCTTTTTTTTTTTGTCACTTACGGAACTCACTCTGTAGACCAGGCTGGCCTCGAACTCAGAAATCCGCCTGCCTCTACCTCCCAAGTGCTGGGATTAAAGGAGTGCTGCGCCACCACCGCCCGCCCAGTGATGTTAATTTTCTTCATTGACTTATCCAACCAGGTAGTCTGACTGTCTTTCTGGGAAATGTAAGACAATATATGGTCACATAACCCACATGGAAATAATTCTGAGGCCAATTGCCATCCAGGGATCATCCTACATTTGCTCTTGCTTATCCTAGCCCCAAACTGGTCTTGGGCCTCTACTGATTCCCCCTGATTTGGGAAATTTTTACCTCTGAACTGTTCAAGAAACTGGGTACTTAATTTGGACATTTTAAGTATGATTTCATTGCTTGTAACCCTTCATGCAATTGTAAATTACTTCATTCTGAGGGATAATTTTTAATTGAAGGGGGTCTGAATGTGTGTGTGTGTGTGTGTGTGTGTGTGTGTGTGTGTGTGTATTCTTTGATACTACTGATGTTGCCTCCTGTTTATGCCATTTACTACAGAGCCCAACTTTTCCGAAATTACTTCTTTATTTATGGGTTCCATTACCAGAGGACTACCATCTCATCTTTCTTTTTTATTGGACATTTTATTTATTTACATTGCATATATTTCTAAACTTTTACTCCTGATCTTTTAGTAAACTATCTAGCGCAGTCCATCTCTTTTTCAAATATCCCTATTCTCAACAAATCAAATAAAAACTAACATCAAAATTCATCATAGACATTCTATTTTGCACTAACACTTACTACTTTAATAATCATTTTGATTCTTATAGTCAAAGGCCCCTTTTTAGTTTGTCTAATAACTCATTTCATCTACATCAATATGCAGCGTAACACAGAGATTTATGTAGACAGTATCATCATGGTGCACAAAGACAAATACTATCTTCAGATTCAGACAACATGAAATGGGGAGACCTCCTAAATTAATGATGTACCAGTTTAGAAGAAAGCAGTTAAAGTAAGAATATAATGCCAGTCATCCTCCATTTCTTTATCATAAAACCATCCCCCTGGTTTTTTACATATAAAAAGGCTAAAAAATTATACCTCAGGATAGCTGCTGCTGACGCCATGCCTACATGCCATGCACACTCATCTATGACAGTCACGTCTGCAGTATCGGGCGTAAAAACTTGATTAAGGGCAAGAGGCAATAAGGACCCAAAAGGGTATCTGTGCCTCCTGGGTATTCAAGGTAGTCGCTGGCATCTCCTAACTCAGACGTGTTCTAGATCAGTCTTTCCAATCATCAACACGCCCTCATATTTAGGCATAAAGGTACCTCAAGAAATGATTCGTTAATGGCTAAGATTGGGCATTGTTTCCTGGCCAGCACACTCCTAATTCAATTCCAAGATGTCCTTAGCTTGGAATTTCTCTCAAGGAATCTGCCTTACCAGACAGGTTTCTCTTAGTTAGCAGCAAAGGTCAAGCACATACGTTAAGGCTGCCTCATAATAGTCAGAACTGTTTTACATACTAGAGAGTAATCCAAGGGCTTCCCTGCAGAGACTCAGAGAATTGGCAGGAAATGCCAGATCGGACTCTCTAGTCCTTCCCTCCAGCAAAACTAGGGAATTAGCATAGAAATACCAAAATAGCCCCAGCAGGGAGGGCTCAACTGCTCTTCCTCCTACTTCACATCTGGCTACCTACCTACTGACCTTGTGTATCGGTCACTTGCCTACCTGACTTCAGTCCTGCTCTCTGATCCTTTTGACCCCTGCCCATCTACATGACTCTTGTCATTTGCCCTGTTTCCTGTATACCATATAAGCCTGCTTTTCACTTTGTGCTCTCTCTTGGACTGTCTTGGACTTCTTGGATTTAGACTCTCTCTCTTGGACAGAGACTCACACTAGAACTTAGTCCGAAGTCCTCCGGGCCCAGATTGCTTGGGCGGGGAGGGGGGGGAGGGGGGATGCAGCACCTATCCAGAGGAGATGGCTGCTGCCTTAGACCCAGTGTGTTTCAGGTGGCTGCAAATGTACCTTAATTACTACGCTGCCAGATTTATCATTTCTCTTTTGCAATGACTGTAAAAGCCTGATGCCATTTTTAAGAAATACATTCAGATTCACGTACCCTTCTGTCATCTCTGCCATCATTTCTTCATCTATGTCTCGTCGACCTGACTAGGACCCCGTTTCTCTGGAGGGTTGAGGGAGACCCAGATCGGCCAGCCTATGGCACCTACATGCAGCCTTTAAGAGCCCATACATCTGGAGCTCATGGACCTTAGGGGTATATCTACTGCTATTTTGATAAACAGTCAGAATCTTAAACTGCTATTCAAATTCATTTCTCTGTACCCATAGACTGTATAGTCTCAGTTCTCATTAGAAAACTTTCTTTGTGCAGTGGTAGTTATTAACATAGATACTTACACCTGGTGAAATTGTAGACAATATGGCACATCTGTATCATGTCTCCCAAACCTCAGAAAGAATAACAGAAGGGGAATAAGAAGATTGTGAGATCCAGATCCCAGCATGTATTTGAACTAAACAATATCATCTGAACATTACAAGACTGTAGTATTCATGAAATCACAGCAGCTGTGGTTGCTTGCATAAGATCTGTATAAGATTAAGCCAGTCAATAATCTTTTATGGAAGATGTAGGCACTTGCAATGACACTCTGTTCCTGGAAGAGTAGACAGTAGATGGACTCAAGGAAGAAAGAGAATCAGTTTTCTTTAATCACATGGCATCGGGTAGGCCAACAATATCAAGGTAGATGTATTCACACCCTTGAGTATATGCACAAACTGGATTCATGGGGTGTAAAAACATTCAGAAGTCATACAGTTAGGAGCAAGTGGGAGAGTGGGAGCTGAAGCATGTGTTTGATCTAAACACATTGCCTTTTATATTATTAAATTTTTAAAAAATTAATAAAATATCATGAATCAGAAAATAGATGCTCTACAGTACCATTTCCATATTTAGAAACTTCTCAACTCTTCACACTTCTGTTTTTGTCACTTGTTAAGGTTCTTTCAACATGCAGGCTGTGCATGGCACCTTAGAGGCTTGGCTTATTTATTCTCCATTCTCAACATATATCTTACTCCTCCACTTCAATATTTCTTTACTTGGTTTCTTTGGGAACTCTTTATATTCATGGGAATGTAAAAGTAAATCAGTCATGAAAACTTATAATGCATCCCAATATGATCAAAACAAACTTGGTATTTGGTTATCTCCTCAACAGACAAAAGATAAAAGGTATCAGCAATACTTTTCTCATCTCTGAGTCGGAAATTCATCTAAAGAGTCTATTTTTAAACCAAGATCATTTTTCTACCTCTGAGTCACTAACTTCTGATGTGTTGGAATAGCAGCTCATGTCTGGTCACAGTACATACTAGGCCCAACATTTCCATGTGTAAGAGGTTTTATTAGGAGAGAGATATAGATGGGCTGGTGGCAGAAAGAGAAGGGGAGAGAGAGAGAGAGAGAGAGAGAGAGAGAGAGAGAGAGAGAGAGAGAGAGAAAGAGAGAGAGAGGTTTCCCATATTCCCATATACATATGGGTGGTGACATGGTGGTCACAGGTAAAGGTGGGAGGTGAGCCCAATGTATTCTGGGAATATGGCGACTGTTGCCTTGGCAAAAGGTCTGTAAGGCCTGCCTTTGTGATGTCATGGGTTTCAGAGGCCCTGATGCCAATATACCTCCGTTATTATTATAAAAAGAAGGAAAGGAAAAGGGAGGTGGAAGCCAATGGTGAAAAGGGAATGAGGGCATTGTGTCTCTTAAGCTACTTCCTGCTGTCTTGGGGCATCACCAATGGGGAGTACTTGGCTTTCACAATTGGAATCTACTTGGTAAATATTCAGATCAGGTTCCACTGTGGACAGTGGGCACAACTGGTAATTCTGTGGGCAGCAGCTAGTAATCCTGTAACAGGAGCTGATTAGTAGTTTGGTTAGAATATTTTTTATTTGCCTTTGAAGAAATGTAGAAACAAGATTAATAAGGCAGAGAGCAAATAATAACACAAAGAAGACCACTAGGAGAGGCGTTACAATAGGGAGCATCCACTTCCAAATAGGGTTTTTGAAAATCCCAGAACTGGAGGTTTCACGGTCCCTGAAATTTTGTATGTTTAACTGTAGCTCCTGGATTTTATTTCTTACTATATTGGATTGGATGATGTAGAAACAGCATTCTTCTTGGAGGAACAGGCAAAGACCACTTCTTTAGCTTTCAAGACATTTAGGTCCCATCTGTTCTAAGGCACCATGGCTGCCAAAGAATCGTACTGTTTTTGGATAATAAGCAGTTTCAGACATTTCTTGAAGATTGCTTTTAAACTGAGAAGTGAATGTATTACATTGGGTTATGGAAGTCTTTATCCCTGGAACTCCAGTACCAACACCTATAGCTATTCCTGTTGCAACCAAGAGTGGCACAACTTGGGCTGCCCTCTTATGTTGGGAAGCTATCATATCCACAAATGGAACTGGCAGGGGCTCATTTCCCTGGATTACCCCAAGTTCAGGGAAAAGGAATACTAATGTGCAAACTCTTGACCAGCTAGTGGGTAGGCAATGATATGCCTGAATGCCACAAAAAATTGACATGTTTTGGACTACACGGTATTGTGGCAGAGATGATATATCAAGAGTTATGGTTCTATTACAGTCTAGGAAGCTCAGCATTCCTACCAAAGGAGTCCCAGAGGCCTTAATAAGGCAGAGAGGGACACACCAAAGAGAGGGTCAGAGCACACACTAGGCCTAGGCCCAAACAGTTCCACATGTAAGAGGTTTTACTGGGAGAAAGAGAGGGAGATGGGGTGATGGCAGAAAGAGAAGAGAGGGAGAGTGAGGGGGATTGGGGAGGTGGGGAGGGAAGTGTTCCATATATATATTCATGTGGTAACATGATGGTCACAGGTAAAGGTGGAAGGTGAGCCCAGTGGATTATGGGAATATGGCAACAGGTCTGTAAGGCCCACTTATGTGACATCATGGGTTTCGGAGGCCCTGATGATAGCAACTTCCCTCAGAAAATTTCTGATTCTAGTCTGAGCTTCCTCTAAAGAAGTAAGAGCATTTTCTCAAGTCTAGTCTGGGAATATAAGCCATAAAGGAACGACAGTGATTCCTACTTTCCCTCTTTGTAAGGATGTTATAGATAGCACAGGATTACTTGGCCTGACCTTTGTGATACCACAGAAAAGCTTAAGTATTTGTTAAGAAAAGTTGATCACTCTGTGTTGTCTAGAATAATGTTTTCTATACTTCAATAAATCAAGTCTATCTCTTGATTTTTGTGGAATCTTGTCTAGAATAATAGCCATTAATTTATAATATCAGTAATTACCAACTATAGGCTAACCACAAAAGTGATTTTTATTTATCACAAACAGAAGGAAAAATATTTTGAAGCCTAAAATAATCCTCCACCTTATGCACCTTTAATCAATGAGATCAAAAGCTTGTATAGTTAAATGCAACTAAGGATGGCTCACCAAATGGCAGAAATGAACTTTCAAATGATATAATCAGACATTTCAAGCAATCCTGTCCAAATGCTCTCTAGGTCCACATTATTATAAAATCATTCCCCAACTATATTTGTTTACTTAAAGATAGGAAACATAGATTGAGATTTACATTTCCCAATTTCCATGGGATTAGAACAAAACAAAGGTTTTTCAAAACCATGGTAATGAAAAATTCTCAGCCTTTCAGGAGAATCCAAAGATCCCTCCAGTAATCGCTCCTGAGAGCTATTTCACTTCCAAGAGAAAATTAGGCTTCAAGCATAAGAATGTCCCCTTTCCGATGCAATCATGAACTGTAGAGTAAGTATCCAAGGAATTTGCTATGCTACTTTCAACTATGTTACTTACTTCCAACTGTGTTATTCCAAAAGGTTACAGTAAGGAGACTAGTGGTAATATGTATGAATGCTTCATTTCATAAGATACTTTATTTTAAAAAAGAGTTATTGAGAAAGAGGAAGTTAAAGACTTAACTGTTATTTTTGATCAGGTTTAGAAAGACTTGTCATTGTTTTTCTCTTATAATAACTTGATTTAATTAAATGACCAGAAATTGTTATTCTCTTTCTCTTATTCTCTTTGCTCCTTCTAAAAGCAAAATTAAAACTAAAATTGAAGAAAAAACTTGATTATGTGGGTGGGCTTTGAGACCTTGATCCTTGCTCCCTGGAAGCCAATCTTCTACTCTTTGCCTTCAGAACAAGATATAGAACTCTCACGAACACTGTGTTCCTACCTTGATGATAATGGGCTGAACCTCTGAACCTGCCCAGCTGCTAAGGATGGTATCATTCACTGCAGATTGAGCCCACCTCCATCAATAAATAATGAAGATACCCCAATGCACTGGAAAAACAATACTCTGATTTAAAAGCACTTTTCATGATGATGATAGAATACTTTAAGAAGGACATAAATAACTCCCTGAAAGAAATACATAAGAATACAGGTAAACAGATTGTCTTAGCCAGGGTTCCTATTCCTGCACAAACATCATGACCATGAAGCATGTTGGGGAGGAAAGGGTTTATTCAGCTTACTTCCACATGGCTATTGATCACCAGAGGAAGTCAGGACTGGAACTCAAGCAGGTCAGGAAGCAGGAGCTGATGCAGAGGCCATAGAGGGATGTTCTTTACTGGCTTGCTTTTCCTGGCTTGCTCAGCCTGCTCTCTTATAGAACCCAAGACTTCCAGCCCAGGGATGGCACCACCCATAAGGGGCCCTACCCCCTTGATCACTAATTGAGAAAATGCTCCACAGCTGGATCTCATGGAGGCACTTCCCCAACTGAAACTCTCTTCTCTGTGATAACTCCAGCCTGTGTCAAGTTGACACACAAAACTAGCCAGTACACAGATAGAAGCCTTTAAAGCGGAAAAACAAAAATCTCTTAAATAATTACAGGAAAGCACAACCAAAAAGGTGAAGGAATTGAACAAAACCATACAGGATATAAAAATGGAAATAAAAACAATAAAGAAATCACAAAGGGAGACAACCCTAGAGTTAGAAAACCTAGGAAAGAGGTCAGGAATCATAAATGCAAGCATCACTAACAGAATACAAGAAATAGGAGAGAGAATCTCAGGTGCAGAAGATACAATAGAAAACATTGACGCAACACTCAAAGAAAATGTACAATGCAAAAAGCTCCCAACCCAAAACATCCAAGAAATCCAAGACACAATGAGAAGACCAAACCTAAGAACAATAGGAATAATAGAGAGTGAAGATTCTCAACTAAAAGGGCCAGTAAATATCTTCAACAAAATTATAGAAGAAAACTTCCCTAACATGAAGAAAAATATGAACATGAACATACAAGAGGTCTACAGAATTCTAAATAGATTAGACCAGAAAAGAAATTCCTCCTCTCACATAATAGTCAAAACACCAAATGCACAAAATAAAGAAAGAATATTAAAAGCAGTAAAGGAAAAAGGTCAAATATCATATGAAGTCAGATCTATCAGAATTATATCAGACTTCTCATCGGAGACTATGAAAACTAGAAGATCCTGGACAGGTGTCATACAGACCCTAAGAGAAAACAAATGCCAGTTCAGGCTATTATACCCAGTAAAACTCTCATTTACCATAGATGGAGAAACCAAGATATTCCATGATTAAACCAAATTTACACAATATCTTTCCACAAATCCATCCCTTCAAAGCATAATAAATGGAAAACTATAATACAAGGAGGGAAATTACACCCTTGAAAAAGCAAGAAAGTAATCTTCTTTCAACAAACCCAAAAGAAGATAGACACACAAAAATAAAAATATTGTCAAAGATAACAGGAAGCAACCATCACTATTCCTTAATATTTCCTAACATCAATGCACTCTGTTCTCCAATAAAAAGAGACAGAATAACAGACTGGATACATAAACAGTTCCCAGCATTTTGCTGCACACAGGAAATGCACCTCAGTGCCAAAAACAGACACTACTTCACAGTTATGGGCTTGAAAACAATTTTGCCAGCAAATGGTTCCAAAAACAAGCTAGAGTAGCCATTCTAATATCAAATAAAGTCAACTTTAAGCCAAAAGTTATCAAAAAGGATAAGGAAGGACACTTCATATACATCAAATGAAAAAATCTACCAGAAGAATCCTCAATTCTGAACATCTATGCTTCAAATGTAATGGCATCCACATTCATAAAGGAAACTTTACTAAAGCTCAAAGTATGCATTGCACCTCACACAATAATAGTGGGAAACTTCAACACCCCACTCACATCAATGGAAAGATCCTGGAATCACAAACTAAACAGAGACACATGGAAAGGAACAGAAGTTTTGGACCAAATGGATTTCATAGATATCTATAGAACATTTTATCCTTGTAGTAATGTAAAAAAGAGATACCCCATAAAGATACCAGAAAGCAAGAAGTCCACTTATCCTTAAAATAAAGGGGTTTTAGAGGAATGTACAGAGCAAACACCCATCCCCAAGGAATGCATGCTTCCAGGAGACATTCCCCTGGGAGAGCAGATCACTCCCACCCCTCCTGCTTGTCACAAGGGTCTTATCCTAACCAGGAGGAGAAAGGTCAATAGAAACTAAAGAACAATGAACAAGATAAAATGTAACCAGCCCACATTGTAAAGTGTAAAGTGTAACCAGCCCACGTTGTAAGCTGTAAAATGCTGTTCTGAAAATGGTACAAAAACTCAAGGCTTTGTTTCCTGGGAGTCCTCTGTTCTCAATTACAGAGTGACCCTGGTATACCAGTTTTAATTAATAAATTAACCTCATGCTATTGCAACGGCCTCCTTCCTGATGCTTCAAGAGTGGGGCCCACACAGCTTATAACATCCTAAAACAAAAGGATATACCTTCTTCGCATCACCTCATGGTACCTTCTCCCAAACTGACCATATAATTGGTCACAAAACAGGCCTCAACAGATAGAAGAACATTGAAACAATCTCATGCATCCTATCAGATCATCATTGACTAAGGCTGGTCTTCGATAGCAACAAAAACAAAAGAAAGCCCACATATACACGGGAGTTGAACAATGCCCTACTCAATGATAACTTTTAAATGAAGAATAAAGAAAGAAATTAAATACTTTTAAGAATTTAATGAAAATGAAGGCACAACATCCCAAAACTTATGGAACACAATGAAAGCAGTGCTAAGATGAAAACTCAGACCTGAGGGCCTCCAAAAAGAAACTGGAGAGAGCATTCACTATCAGCTTAACAGCACACCTGAAAGCTCTAGAATAAAAAGAAGCAAATGCACCCAACATGAGCAGAGGACAAGAAATAATCAATCTCTGGGCTGAAATCAACCAACTAGAAACATAAAGTACTGTATAAAGAATCAACAAAACTAGGAGGAAAACAACAGGATAGATAAACTTTTAGCCAGACTAACTAGGTAGGGGCCACCGAGATAGTATCCAAATTAACAATATCAGAAATGAAAAGGGAGATATAACAGATTAAAAATTGTGCAGCTTATGAAAAAAAGAACATGTGCAATGCTAAAAATGGTAAATAAAGAGAGTGTAAAGAATGCATCTGTAAATTGTATCTTTGGTATTCTGAACTTCTGGGATAATATACACTTTTAGTGAGGGCATACGATGTGTGTTCTTTTGTGATTGCATTACCTCTCTCAGCGTGATATTTTCTAGTTCCATTCATTTGCCTAAGAACTTCATGAATTCATCCTTTTTAATAGCTGAGTAGTACTCCATTTCATAAATGTACCACATTTTCTGTATCCATTCCTCTCTTGAAGAACATCTGGGTTCTTTTCAGTTTCTGGCTATTATAAATAAGGCTGCTATGAACATAGTAGAAGATGTGCCCATATCAGTCCTGCATGGTTTTCACCAGTCTCTTCACAAAGGAAATAGGCACTATTAGAGGTCCTATTTTCTGTTGTATCTTCATAAATTGGTTACTTTCCAGGTACTAGTTTGTTTTATCTTGTAAATATAACAAGCCCTGTCTTTTAAAATAAATGTCTGAAATTTGGAAGAAGAAAAAAAAAAAGAAAGAAAGCATCTGTAGTTGTTAAAAAAAATAAAATAAAACAACTAAGAAGAAA
>JADRCD010178150.1:4726-57233 GCA_019843815.1 Montemys delectorum
AGAGAGAGAGAGAGAGAGAGAGAGAACTATGAGTGGCTTCATATTAATATCTCTAGGATCTATTGACATTTCTCTAGTTTTCTA
The DNA here is from genome assembly GCA_019843815.1 of Montemys delectorum. Classification (NCBI taxonomy): domain Eukaryota; kingdom Metazoa; phylum Chordata; class Mammalia; order Rodentia; family Muridae; genus Montemys; species Montemys delectorum. The sequence continues at coordinate 4,811 of JADRCD010178150.1, forward strand.
ATATATAAATTATAGAAAAAGGTACAAATAGCAAAGAGAAAGACTTTTGACCTTATCAGTTTTTCAGGAGCCCAGCAGAGAAGTAAAATATATAACCTTACTGCTGCGATTGCCAGATTTTAATAAAACTCTACTCAGTGTTATGGCTTATTTTAAAAAAGCTCATTTGCATGGTCATGGTGACATCATTCTGCCATCCTGGCTTTTAGAAATACTAGTTGGTATTGGCCACATTTCCAGAGAGCAAAGCTCTTGTCCACAGTGCCTTTGCCTCACATGCACACTCCCTTTTCAGCCCTTCCCCTCCTGGTATTCAAGGGTGCAGAAATGTTTACACAAGAGCTTATGGGCTAGAACATATAAGGCCACAGGTAGAACCCAGAATGGACATAGTACCTCCTCAAAACTAACAAAATGTAAGGTAGACTGGGTGACACTGTAGTGGTCTGAGAATTGCTGAGCTAAGATCCCAGACTCAGATAGTATGCAAAGACAAAGAGAGGCTGTTCTGTAACAACAACCAGCTTGCAGGGTAAACCATTCTTTGAAATGGCCTCCGTGCAGGGAACTCTTTAGAAGGATTAGGTAATCTAAAATTTCATTGGTGGGAGCTAGGGTGTCACAGGTGGTCAGTGGTCTGCATTCCTATGTCATGAATGTTTAAGCATAGGCTGAGATAGGGCTGCCCAGTACAGATGGCCCATTCTGAGATAAGGTATTTCCCCATTTTTTTTGTGGTTATCCCCAGGATGTTCTTTGGGAGAGGGTTTTATGATCTTGTTCTGGATTTTATGGTCTGTCCCTGGAGCTGAGGTCTTATGGCCTAGTCTCTGGGACTTATGGTCTGTTCCTGGAACTGGTGCTTTATGGCCTTTATTTTTTTTTTTCTCAAAACAGGCCTGCTCCTTAAATGGAGACAAATGGGGTTTATGTTGTTCTTTCAACACATGACAAAGTAGAAGACAATCCAGGGTATGATTGAGAAGCTAGTGGTCCGCTTCAGAGAAGCCTTCTTTACGAAAGCACCTTTAAGCTGAGCCCAGAAATATGTAGAGTTAATTTTGGTTTACCCCTTATTTGGGAATTAGTGGGAAAAAAAGTTAATGGAATGGATGTGACATATCTAGCACAGTACCTAGCACAGAAGGTGCAGTGACTAGGGTTGTTAGCCTGTGAGACTGCAGCTCACAGGCTGCCGGTACCGCCTCTGGCTCTGCCTCGGTGAGGTGTAGGTTCAGCTGAGGTTAGCTGAGGACCACCATGGCTCTCCACCTTTCTGCTTGGCTCTGTGCATGGATTTCTGCTTCATTCAGTAATTTAATTCTCCACAGAGATGCATACCTTGTCCCTCTCCTCTCTTGTGTTGTAGTCCACCTTTGTTTGGCTCTGGTTCCCTGCTTCCACTGGGAGTGTATACATTCATCTGGAATTCCAACCCAACGGGCCTTTCTCTTGTACGTGACATTCCTGTCTCCCCAGTGATGGGTCAGACTCTGCTTTGTTTCTTCCCTGGGCATCTTAACTAGTCAGGCCTTGCTCATGCAGTCCCCAGCTAGGATCAAAATGAGTTTTATCTGCTCCTCAAGCTTTGCAGTTCCTACTTCTTTATTTTCTCCTCCTATCTCAGACTAGTTTTATTTACTTGCTTGCTTGATTTTTTTGTTTTTGTTTTTGAGATAAAATCATGCTATGTAGTCTAGAATGGACTAGAATACACTGTGCTGCCTCTAACTAGCCTCTCCTGTAACATCCCCCCTTCCTCAGAACACCACTCATGAGTGCTAGGATGGAAGGGATACATCCCAACACTCACCTTCGAGGTTCCTGCTTGCGCACTCACTCGAAAAGTGGTGGAGTTAGTACCAGATGATTTCTCAAACCATACTCCAGCTTTGCCAACTTAGCCCTGTCACCAGGCCTCTTACCTCCGCTGACTGCCTTGTTGGCAGTAGATGAGATTACAGTTTCTTGCTCCCTGGTGGAGCAAGTGTTCTGCCAAGCCACCACTGGTCAGTGGTGTTTGGGTAGCAGGAAGCAGGGAAGCTTGTCGTTCTAGTATAGCCCATTCCTCCTGGAGTGTGAAGCAGGCTGTAGTGCCTTCTAACGAAACAGCAGCAGAGCAGAGGAGGTTTAAGACTGTAGCCTCTCAGGCCCTGCCCGAATCCTTTGCCAGGGAGATGCGTAAAGTACCTCTACAGGGAACCTTGGTGTGGGTGTGAAGAGGGCATACTCCACCATAGGTGATGGAATCTTCCTCTCTGCTCTGTAGTTTCTAAGATTTGGGGCATCCAAGCTTCTGGGAGCTCTGAGGGGAAAGATGATACATTACTTGTTTTGTTGCTGGGACAAAATTCCTAACAGGGAGCAACTGAAGGAAGAGAAGGGCTGGGTCTGGGTTAGGGTGACTGGATATGATGAAACACCATGACTAAACCAACCTGGGAGGAAAGGGTTTATTTGGCTTACAACTCCACATTGCTGTTTGTCAGCAAAAGAAGTCAGGAAAGGAACTCACACAGGGCAGAAGCCTGGAGGCAGGAGCTGATGCAGAGGATGTGGTGAGGAGCCGGCCACACTGTGTTCACAGTACAGGAACCTAAAGTACATGAACGTTGGTATTTGACTCACTTTCTCCATTGTTCCCATTCTGCTACCCCATCCTGTAGGATCCTGACACCCCCATTTGGGATGTCTCTTCCCTTCTCCAGCGAAGTCCCTGTAAATGCCTTCACAGATGTGCCCAGGGCTATGCATCTCAGATGATTCCTAATCAAGTCAGTTGGAAAGTGAATATTAAATATCACAGATGGTTACCTGCTTCTCTCTTGGAAACACCATAAACAGTGAGGGGGTCACAGAGCAGGGTTTCTAGAAGAGCACACTTGGGGAAAGGTACCTTTATTGATCCAGCATGCTTTCAGATTTTAGACACACAACCAACAAAATCGTAGCTCCTTCCTTGCAGCCGTGTCACCTGGCCCTCTTTATTAGAGTGTGGGATGTTCCACTGTTTTATTTTAGCAGTTGTATTCTCAAATGCTGCATTGACAAGGAAAGCTAATTGTAAATTGTTTATTATACTTAATATACGCAGTGTGAGTGACTTTTGTCATGGAAGACCTCATAAGCCACTGAAAGATAAAATCTTTTTCATGTTAGGAATGGATAAGAGTGTTCACACTAGCTAGACGTGAAGTTTATCTTCTGAATAGTTTCTTACTAGGTTTCCATTTGCTAAGCTACTGAGAAGCTCACAGAGTCCTCGCTACTGTATTGTTACCCACTATCCCCTCCTACTGGCTTTCTCAGCAATCATGGTGGGTGAAGACAAAAATAGGGCACATCTGAGAGAAAATAGGTGACTGCACAAAAGACAAGCACATTACTTCTGCTGTCAAAATTAGCAGTGGAAATGAAGATTGAGAACATCTGCTTTAATTATGCCTGTAGCACAGGCTGTTCTGTTGTTTCAAGATTTCTGTCAGAAAAAGAGAGAAGAGATACCTGCTAGTCTATCACTAGCTTCCCCTGGAGCTAACTCTAACTTGATTTTATTTATATAAAAAAAGCTATGGTTGATCCTAAGTAATGTTTTAAGTGCAAATAGCCAGTGAAGTGTTTACTGTAACATGGAAAAACACAGACAAATGCAGTAAACAGAAATGATTACGAAAATGTGCTAGCACAATGCTTAATTAAAAGACCCAGTAGAAATGCAAACATACACTAAGAGAGCTTCTGGCAAGAGCAAAGAAGATATCATAGAATGCAGGTCATTTTAAGAGCTTTATCAAGTGTCTCAGAATGTTAGATGCTACAGAAAATTAACGCTTAAAACCCCAAAGGCTTTTTACATCTGCCATGTGTCAATGAGAAGATTGGAGATTAGACTTTCCAGTTATTCTAAAACTATTAAAAACTATCATTAAGAGGAAAGAAAGCAGTGCTTTTAAAAGTTGGATTGAACTAAGGTGCTTCTTGTCAGTTTTTGCTATATGTTATGTTATGTTATATGGTGACCTGCCATCACGGGAGACCCCAGAATTATAGGCAAATAAAAAATAAATAAATTGAAGCTTTTTCTTTTCTTTTTTTTTTCTATTTCATTTCTCTTTTTTTATTAGATATTTTCTTTATTTACATGTAAATTTTCCCTTTCCCAAGTTCCCCTCCAAAAAACAAACAAACAAACAAAAACAACAAGAACAAACTCCTTTTGCCTCCCCCCTCCCCATGCCTGCCACCCCACCCTCTCCCACTTACTGGCCCTGGCATTCCCCTACACTGGGACACAGAACCTTCACAAGGCCGAGGTCCTTTCCTCCTATTGATGATCGAATTTGCAATCCTCTACTATACACATGCTGCCAGAACATTCAGTCCCACCCTGTATAGTCCTTGATTGGTGGTTGAGTCCCTGGGAGCTCTGAGGGTACTAGTTAGTAATTGTTGTTCGTCCTAAGGGGCTACAAACCCTTCAGCTCCATAGAACCTTTCTCTAACTCCTTCATTGGGGACAGTGTACTCAGTTCAATGAATGGTTGTGAGCCTCTACATCTGTATCAGTCAGGTATTGTCAGAGTCTCTCAGGAGATAGCTATATGCTTGTCCTTCCTTCAGTCTCTGCTCCATAGTTAATCTCTACCACTCCTTCAGTGAGTATTTGATTCCCCTTTTTAAGAAGGAATGAAATGTCCACCTTTTGGTCTTCCTTCTTCTTAAGTTTCTTGTGGTTTGTGGGTCGTTCTTCCTGTATTCCAAACTTCTGGGCTAATAACCACTTATCAGAGAATGCATACCATGTGTGATCTTTTGTGATTGGGTTACCTCACTCAGGATGATACTCTCCAGATCCATCCATTTCCCTAAGAATTTTATAAATTCATTGTTTTTAATAGCTGAGTAGTACTCCATTGTGTAGATGTACCACACTTAATTGAAGCTTTTTCTAATCAAATGTTAAGGAATGGTGGCCTAGAGAGACTGGTCAGTTGTAAGAGCATTGGCTGCTTTTGCAGGGGACTTGAGTTCAGTTGAGCACTCACATCATGACTCACAGCCACCTGTAACTCTAGTTCCTGGGAACTGACCCCTCTGACCTCCTGGGGTACCAGACACATGCATCGTACTCATGCAGGCAAAACACTCATACACATAAAATTAAATAATTAAGTCTTTAAAAAGTAAAAAAATATATATTTTGTACATTAATAAATAAATGTTATCAGTTAATAAATACAATGAATGTATTCTGTACAAAAATTTTAACAAGTTATGATACTTAAATTTGTTTTGGATTTGTCATAGAATTAATCTGTTAATTAGACCAATATTTATAACATTGTATTTTGTTTCGATCTTTGCTTTGTTCATGACTTGTGAATCATATTGAACTTAAGTCATGGAGATGGGTTGTCTTTCTCAAAACCAAAGCGAAACTTTTTAATGTTTTATTATAAAATATGGTATCCATTTAAGGCTTTTGGCATTGTTGAGTTCTCCTCTGTTCTTATCTCACCAAATTTGTGTGATATTAATGATAATAATCTTTTTAAAGTTTTAATTAACTTATTATGATTATCTTGTGTGTGTAATGTGTGTGTACGTGATGTCTGTGCATGATATGTGTATGCAATGCTTATATGGTGTATCTGTGATGTATATGTATGTGTGTGTATGTAAGAGAAATGTGTATATATGATATCTGCATGTGATATGTGTGTATATGAGCTGAGAGTGATGTGGGCATGTATTTTGTATGTGTGATGTATGTGTATGTGTGTGCAATGTGCATTGATGTGTCTCAGTGATATGTGTTTGTTGTGTGTGCATGCCTTTGTCAAGTGTGCCGATGTGATGTGATGTGACGTGTGATGTATCTGTTTGGTGTGTGTGTATGTGTGTGTTGTATGTATGAAATACATTTAACGTGTGTGCTGTGTGCTTGATGTGTATGGGAGCACACATGCACTCCATGATGTACATGTGCAGATTCGGAGGGCAGCTTTTGGCAGTTGGTTCTTTTTGCTGTCCTTGTTGAGGCAAGTCTCTCTCATTTCTGCTGGTCTGTGTACTTCAGGCTAGTTGGCCCATGGACATCTGGGAAGTCTTTTACCACTACTTAAGACTTCACTGTAGAAGTGTCAGGATTACAGATGCAAGTCCCAACATCTGGCTTTCTGTGCACTCTGGAGATTGAACTCAAGTCATTAGGCCTGTGCAGCAAATGCTTTTACCCACTGAGCCACCTCTCCAGCTGGTCAGTGACAATTTTAGTTCACTGGGCTTGTCATTTTCAGCTATATTTCTGTGTATGCAGAGAGTGAGTATGTGAATGCAGGAAACTCTGTGTGTGTATGTGTGTGTGTGTGTGTGTGTGTGTGTGTGTACATGCTCATGTATATGTACGTTTGTGTATATTTATGTTCACAGCGAGACAAAAATACCACCCTAGCCATCATTCTTTTTAGGCTTCTACTTTGGGTTTTTTTTTTCTTGCTCAGACTTCATTTCTATTTTTTTATTGAAAAAAATTAATACAATATATTCCAATGACAGTTCCCCCCCAAGCTCTTCCATGACCTCCCACTCACCCAACTGCATTGTCACCCACCCCCTCTCTCTTTCTCTCTCTGTCTCTCTCTGTCTCTGTCTCTCTCTCTCTCTCTCTCTCTCTCTCTCTCTCTCTCTCTCTCTCTCTCTCTCAAAAACAAAGTATCTTGTTTTGTGAGAGAGACTCTAACTGCAACTTAGGATTCCATGATTCATCTAAGGTATCTGACTGTGAGATCCAGGGATTCACCAGTCTCTCCTACCCCAATTCTGGGATTGCAAGCATGTATCAATGAGCCAGGCTTGTTATGAAGTTCTGGGATCACACTTCAGCCCTCATGCTTGGTACACACTCTACATGTGAACATATCCTCTCAGTCTCCGGCTGCATGCTTGGTACACACTCTACATGTGAACATATCCTCTCAGTCTCCGGCTGTTCTTATATAAACCACCATCAGTTGTAATTTGCTGTCAGTGTCATTTCCTTGGTGCTATCTGGATAGCCCTAGAGTCGGTAAAATGCATACACAAATAAACAACTCAATGCTTCCATCTTTCCAATTTAACAATTTGACTTTAATTAGCATAGGTGCTACAATATGGAAATGAACTACTCAGGCATTCATTTATCTGGCAGATATACTCACAATTTGATCTCACTGTGATGTTTCCCTGTAGTGACAGTCTTCCTCGCCCTTCTATGTCCATACCTCCCAAAAGAGAATGAGAGAAGACAGGGATGTGGTCAGTGCAGTAATTTGCATTGTTCTCCTTAAACTGAGTAACACATCATGTATTTTAAGAGAATACTATGTAAACATTCCGTGCTAAAGATGGCAATGACCATGAATGAGCATATTAAACAAGCTGATCTTCTCTAAAAACACAGACTAAATAAAAGTTTGCTGCAAACTATCTTGAAAAGTGAGGCTCGTCATGGAATTAGCCTCTCTGATAAAGTGTCATCTTTTAATTTGCACAGAGAAGCTAGGATTCTGAAATTTTAAGCCTTTCTTCTTCTTTTTTTTTTTCATTTTTGTTTTTGAAATAGTTCTCTCCATATAGTCCTGGAACTCACTCTGTAGACCAGGCTGGACTCAAACCCACAGAGTCACCTGCCTCTGCCTCCCAAGTGCTAGGATTAAAGGTGCATACCACAACACCCAGCTAAAATTTCCTTTTAAAAAGTAAAAAATTGGGCTGGCAAGATGGTTCAGTAGGTTAGAGCACTGACTGTTCTTCCAAAGGTCCTGAGTTTGGAACACAACCACCCGTAATGAGATCTGACCTCCTCTTCTGGTGCTTATGAAGACAGCTACAGTGCATTACACCAGAGTGAGTGGGGCCAGAGTGAGTGGGGGCGTCCTGAGTTCAGTTCCCAGCAGCCACAGTGTACTCATATAAATAAAATAAATAAATCTTTAAAAAAATGATAATATCATCTGTATAGATTTACAAATATTTAACTGCAGTAGAAACAGTTTACAGTACAGAGACATAACAACTAAGGGGAAATGTTAGAAGAAAAACTTCCAGGAGCCCTGAGTTGAGGCCTTTGAGGATGAATTATTCCAGTTTCTTTTATGAGCCACATGCCATGGAATCAGCTTCCTTTTTCATCTATAGAAGAATTCATTTTTCTGTGGATATTGGAGGGTCATTCATTTTCCGTGATCAGTTACTAGGAGCCAGAGAGATGTCTCAGCAAGTGAATGTGCCTGCTGCCAAGCCTGATGAACTGAGGTCTACCCATAGGATCCAGATGATAGAAGAAGGAAGGAACTCCCACAGATTGTCCCCTCACTTGCACATGCATTCCATGGCATTCACAGAAGCAAACACTCAAAACAAGTAGAATGTAACAAAAAAAGGGTTAACTATCAGTTACTGGGTCTGTATTATAGGAAGCACTGGAGCAATGCCATGGTGCATGGTATGTATCTGGATGTTCTCTGAAAGCCCTCTGGAAAGTAAGTATAGAGGAGGGAAGTTTCTCTCAGCATCAATCAAACTGTAATTGGCTCTCACCCTAAGGGCAAGTACTGCCAGCCAAGAGTTGAGAACTACAATACACTGAGACCTAAATAATCCATCAACATATTAACTATGTCTTGTCTCTTTGGCATGTTGTTTTTTCTAGAAAAAAAATATTTTCAGATTATAAACATAAAAAAGTATTTTTAGATTATAAATAAATGACATACATAGAAAATTATTTACATAAGCACAGTTTTAATTTCATCAGAGGGCAAAACAAATCAGCCATTGTAACAAATAGCACTGAGCGAATATTGTAATAAAATGGCACTCACTGATTAGATTATAGGAAATGACCATCCTTGCCTGTAAATCACATGCAAATCACGTGCAAATCACATGTCTACTGCTTGCTTTGGTTTCATCTGAAGTTACTAACTTTTAATTTGGATTCAGTAACGAATTCAAGTTGAGCCTTGAGTCCGTCCTCAGAAGATAACGTTGCTGTGGTAAGAAAGCCCTCACTCTACAGTAAGCCAGTGAGGTGAAGCCTGGCCCCTGCCCCTCATCTTACCTGCAGTTGTTCAACATCAGGCATTTTCCATAGTGATTCTGCCTTCATGATGCCATAAAACTGTCCCCTAGTGCTTTATGACTGTTAAATTAGACTGTAAAAGACAAAAAAAAATCAACACAATGCTTCTCACTAAAGCAATATGCAATATAGGGTTGATATAGAAAACAATAACCCTGGGTGGGTGGGGGGGGTTGAGAAACAGAAATGCTGTAAACACAGGCACGCAAGCAGACAGAGACTCGTTTTGCATACTTGACTTTTAAATCTCACCACTCATTGCCAGAGGTCTCGTTGCAGTTGTAAGTTCCCCGATTCTTCTGTTCCTTAAAGTGTAATCAATGCCCGTGCCTTTCAGTCCTTCATTTCTATCTGCTTGGTGTAGAAGAGAGTCAGTGTGGCTTAGTCTGTATCAATCCATTGCTCATGACTGACCTATCCTCATGCTAGCCACATGGAGCTGTCATAGGGTAAGAAAGGTAACAAAGACCCAATGATCTCTTTCTGGGAATTAAGGGCATAGAAACAAGCACAGAGCTAAGGAAGGGTTGTCTTCAAATTCTGCTTTAATAGTTGCTAGGTAGACCCACCAACTTCCAAATCGGGCGATGATATTTTAATTGGAGCAAAGAGAGAGAGAGAGAGAGAGAGAGAGAGAGAGAGAGAGAGAGAGAGAGAAAGTGCCTCTTGGTCATCTTATTTAATCTCTAAGTTTTAGTGCACCTGCATGAGTGACCAGTTATTTATTTATTTTTCATGATCATATTTAAGAATAATGTTCTGAGAACATATTTACTAGGGATGGATGCATTTTTATCAGAAATACTTGTACAGGATATGTACAGTGTCCTAGGAGACCCATACATTTGTTTAAGCAAGCAGCTACCAAGTATACTGGTAAGTCGACAAGAGCTAGTCACCCAGAGGGTGGGACAAGTCCTGCAGACACAGGGGTCCAATGTTTTTTCACTTTCCTCAACAGCGGGGTGACAAGGCACCTTCTTGATGGCAAGAGCCTGGGACAGCTAGCTATTCCAAGGAGATTGTAATCTCATTTTAAGATTAAAAGAAACATGGCTGTTACCCAAAAGGCTATGAGGCTAAATGTAGAGAACTCCAGAGCAGTTGGAAGTGTGAGAAGAAGGTTGGGGCCCTTAGGATCTGTCGTCTGCTAAGTGCACTTCATACTTCCAGAGATCCTTTGAGTATCTTTTCTGTTCCACCAAAGACTGTTGGGGGTTTACCTCCCCCCTCTCCTTTTCCAGTGCCCCAGTTGGTTGCTGCTAGATAAGGTTTCTTCTCACCAGGGTTCACAGAATAGAATTATGTCTCACTTCCTTATTTCCCTTGCCTTGGAAAACATATTCCCTTATGAGAAGGTGTGAGGAATTTGACTCCAAGTAAAGATAAAAAGCTGCCTAGAAGTATAAAGTGTCTTCATTATGCTGTAAGACTCTATTGAGCCTTAGCTTACTGGAGACCCCCTGAGTGAATAACATGGAACCTGACTGATGCAAAAAGCAAGAGGAATTTAATGGTCCGGTGCACTGGGGCCAACCCAGACCCTAAGGAGAGGTGGCGACCCTGCACAGCTTGTTCAGTGAGCTTTTATACAATTTTCAGGGCAGCAGCCACTAGACACAACGTGATTGGCAAAACAGTGTGACTTTTTAAACTGATTGGTCTTTAGAGAATGAGGTGGCAAGGACTTCCCTGGTCTGAAGGTGGGCAAAGGTCCACCCTGTGGAATGTGTCACCACCCACAGGGTCTGAGGAATGTTAATTAGCTTCTCCCTTCTGGAGAGTTCCATCACCTTCCCAAAGTTCCTGAGCTTAACTCATTAAGCTAGATGGAAATTCCTGGCCTCCCGGTGTTTTTCTGAGATGTCCCTATTTACTTGGTTCTCACAATGCTTAAGTTGCCTCCCCTGAGTATCATGTGTTGGCCACTTCCCCATTTCCTCCTCTTTCCACTCTGATCTGGGGAACATTAAACTTCCTGTGATATAATTTATGTAAAATGGATACCGTGGGGATTTCTCCATTTTTATGTTTCAAGGAATAGTATTCATTCAAGTCATGCATACATATGCATTCAACAGCAGGGCTGCAGCTTCTCAAGCCCCTAGGATTCTGTGGAGGGTATAGAAGTCCTGGCACACAAATTTAGGATGAGTTGCATTGTTGAGTAGACTAGCACTGGGCCAGAAACTGTGGATTCATATGTCGCTTGCCCTATCTCCTGGAAACCTAGTTTGGGGGTTATCCTTTGGATGTGAGGAAAGCAAGACAAAGGAAACATTCTGGGTGGCAGGAAGGTCTGCCACAGGAGACACAAACAAAACATTCCCAGTCTTTCTAATGGCAATCTTTCTTCTCAGCCCTTGTGTTTATTTTTATTTCAGTCTGTGTTGGTGTAGTGCGTTTTACTATGGAGAGGAGCTAACAGCTCTGAAGTGTCTCTGTGACATCATCTTGGCTGTGGAAAGTAGGCAGAGGATTTCTAGGAATCCTTATTTTAGTGGTGTAGAGGATGCTCTAGAATGCCTGAATCGACAAAGGTGGCAAGAGAGCGTCTGGCCTTTGCAAGGTTGAAAGCCAATCATTGATCTTTTCTACTCTATGCTGGTGTCGTCCTCATAGCACTGAGTCTTCACTTGAGGGGTTAACCAAAATTATAGAAAGGTAACCTTAAATATTTTTATTCCTTGATAATTTTATACGTATAATATAATGTACTTTGATCATCTGTAGTCCTCCATTACACTTTCCTATAACCTCTACTCCAATTGAACACTATTTTCTTCCCAACAAATTCCATCACACTTTCCTTGTATTTTACTGAATTTTATGAGGTTGCTAGTATGACCATGAGTCTGGGCTATTTACTGCGCTATTATATACGGTAGATACAATTTAACTGTCAGTTTCTCACAGACTCTAGAATTGCCTTGGAAAAGGAATGTCACTAACACACTATGCAGATCCTATTTGCCTGTGGGCTCCTCTGTAGGGGCTGTGAATTAAGGTAGGAGGCCCATCCTACAAGTGGGAGGCACGGTCATGGGCTGGACCCTGAACTGTAAGATTAAAGAAAGTAAACTGGGCATAAGCAAGTGGGCAGCAGTGGTGCTTGTTTCTCTCTGGTCTTGATTGTGGATGCCATGTGATTAGTTTCTGCCTTGACTTCCCTTAGTGGTGGATTAAAACCTAGAATTTTAAGCCAAATAACCCCCCCCCCCCCCCCCCCAGTGGCTCCTTGTCAGAGCATTTATCACAGCAGTGGAAGTGAAGCTAAAACTCTGACTGCTTTGGTGCTCCATGCTTCCTTCTCTTCTTGCATCACAATACAGTCTAAGGCAGAGTTTTCAAAAAAAAACGTGACCTTTGTTCTCAATGACTTTTGACCTCTGATTTATTGTTTTTAAAATCCCTTTGCTTAAAGTGTTATATTTTACCATTAGAGACATAATTTTAGCATATGCAAAAGTTTATATTATTATTGTTAATATTGTTATTATTTTAAGACTTTAAAATCTTCTTATTGGTTCCTTGTGAATCACATCGTGCACCCCAACCCCATTCATCTTTTCCTTCCCTTGTACCCACTCTCTATGCTTGGAGCTTCCCTCCTAACGGAGAAAGAAATCTCATTATGGAAGCTATAGTACGTCATAGTGTATCCCACAGTACATCCTTTGTTCACACCACCTGCCGGCTCTCCCACTCTCATGCCCTCAGGTCCAGCTCAGCAGCAGCTACCACAGCCAGGGCCTGCTCTACTCTGCTGCCCAGGTGAGGAGCGGGGCCTCTCTCCAAGTGTTGCAGCTGGTAAGAAACAAGGACAGTTCTCCCACTCTCATGGTCCCTGGAGCAGCTCTCCTGCCTGCCATAGGTGGTGAGGTACTTGAGAGAGCGGCAACAGAGCCAGCTCTCCTGTGCTCATACCCTCAAAGATGGCTTACATGAATCCCCCAGATACAGGACTAACTCTACTGCCCACACAGAGTGCAGGGCTTGCTCTCTTCCACTCTTGTCCCTGGTGGAACCAGTTCTCTTGCTTGCTTCAGTTGGCAAGGGCAAAAAAGGAGGGGAGGGAATCTCCCTCATCAATGCTGCTGGCAAATGAGAGCTCTCCCTTGCTCATGCCCTCAGGGCTGGCTTCCCTGCAACCCCACATACAAGGCCAGCTCTACCATGGTGCACAGTAGAGGTGCAGGGCCTACTCTCCCTAGTGCTGACCCTACCAGATCTCCCACACTCATGCCCTTCATAATAACTGCAGGGCCAGCTTTCCTGCCTGCTGTAGGTGACAAGGACAAGGGAGGATAGCTCACCCATGTCACCATACAGAAGACAAGTTGCAGTTGCAGGACCTGCTCTCCCACACTCATGCCCTCAGGGAAGGCTTGCCCATGCCCTGACCACCAGGGTTACCTCTGTTGTGCTACCCCTGTGAGGTACAGAATCTATTCTCCTAAGTGCTACAGCTGGTGAGGGACAGGGCTAGCTCTCTTTTTCTCATGATCCCAGGGCCAGGTTTTCCATCTGCTTCACACTCATATCCTCTGGTCCTCACATTTGCAACTTCTGCTATGTATGGGAGCTGATCTCCTGAGCTGGCAAGGGGAGGGATCAGCCCCCTTGCTGTCATGCTCCCAGATCCAGCTCTTCCATGAAGCCCAGGAAAGGGTTGGGACCAGTTCTGCATAGCCCTCAGACATCAACATGCTCCAGGGCAGCAGTCCAGACCAGGGACATCTGCCTGGCCTTTGGTGGTAACAGATTCCCACTGATGCAGTGCCACAAGCCCAGATGTGGCCTCCAGTGGCAGCACAGGTCAGGACCCGCCATGGTTACAGGTATCATCACCAGCTACTCACATCAGGCTGTTCCTCATTGCCCTAGAGTCTCCAGATCTGCCTCTCTTCATTGTGCCCACATCCTTCTGTTTCTTTTTCTCTTCCAGTTCTCCATCACTGATTTGTTTCCCTTAGTGAGTGTCTGGGGTGTCTCAGGAGTTGAGACCTCTGGAGTGCTAGGCCCTGCTCATGCATTATGGCACTAGGCAGGAATCATCAGGGCATGGCCTGCCTCCAGCCCCCAGGATTGCACAGAGTGGATATCTTAGGCTTCTTCTGTCTGGGTCCTCTAGTGTCGGGGTGGAGGTTGACTAAAGCTTGTTTTTTTTCTGGGAGTGTCCGGCTACTAATTGTTCAGATGTTCAGAGGTCAAAACACTGAGTGTAGACATGGTCTCTCTCCTCTCTGCTACCTACTGATGCACATGTGACACAGCAATCTTTATAGGCTCATTATTTTAAGACATTTTAAAGTACAGAAAGTGTAAAGAACAACACGTTTCTCTTCTTTTCCCACAGTTAGAATGGCCACAAACCTAAAATGTTTTCAATCTCTTTGTAATATCTTAAGTAAGTATATGTGTATCTTGAAATATTGATATTATACACTTTTATTTAAGGGAAATCATATGATCAGTTTATCTGGAACTTGTTTTTCATGCAGTTATTACTTTAAGACTAGTTGATAATGTGCATGTTTGTATGAGAGAGTATGTGTTTGTGTGTGTGTAGGTGTGAGTGTATGTGTGTATATGTATATATATGTGTGTGTACACGTGTGTATATATGTGTATGTGTGTGCTCCCTTCTAGTGGGAGCACTAGAGTAAGAAGATGGGGATTGAGAAAGGTCACTAAAATAAGAATTATAATCATTAAGGCAAGATTTGGAATCTGGAGCCTATGTTGGGGTTTCAGTGCCAGTTGTCAACCATAATGCAAAAATTGAGAAAAGACCAGCTTCTATGCCTCTTCATGTCCACTTCTTCCTGGGGTAGCCAGACCCATTGCACACAGAGCTGGAATGAAGAGAGGGATGTGGATCCAGTGTGGATCAGGATCTCCGTTGGCAATTACAGGCAGTGTGGATCAGGATCTCTGTTGGCAATTACAGGCAGTGTGGATCAGGATCTCCGTTGGTATACAGGCAATGATCACACCTGGAAACAGCTTCAGAGAACTGGTTCCTTTATTGGGGAAGAGAAAGGAATATTTATGCCTTGGGGAGGTGGCCAGGGTCTCTGGGACAAGGTTTGTACGGCCATGTACCATTGGCCAGGGCAATGGTATTAGAAGATATATTATCTACATACTCAGGAGCTGTAGGGAGTATGAGAGGAGACCTTATACTGTCAAACAAGGAGTGAAGCTTGATAACTGTCAGGGTAATAAATTTTTTCTAGGGTTGATGTAGGGAGAGCTGACTTTAAGTTTGGAGTGGGGAGGTAGCCAACTCCTGCTAGCCTTATGTTTGATCATGTTTATGGTATCAGCAATGAAGCTCCTCCTGCCCTTCCTCTGTAACCCTGGGCCATTATAGTCGTATACTTCTGTGCCACACTCAGTGGTGGCAATTAGGGAATTACAAACAGAAATGCTAAGGGAGAAAGAAGATCTATGTTACAAGTAAAGCTTTAATAATTAAATTTGGAAACTATCACATTCATTTTTCCTATTTTAAAAAATATGCCTCTGAGGTCTCACCATGACCTTGATTTTATGTGTGTATGTGAAGATTCTGTGAGATATAATTTCCAAGTCACTAACTGTCCACAATATCTGATTGTCCACAGTATCTCTTAAACATGTTCATAGCCACAGTATCTCTGAAGATAGTGAAACATGCTTGCAATGAGAACATTTTGAAAGGTGTATTGATGAGATTTTAATCAAAAGCATTCTTCAAGTGAATTCACAGCCTGGGAAAGTGAAGCCTGGATGTTTTAAGTATATGAAAACACACTAGGATATGGTAGAGACAAGACTCAAGTGCATATGTGTCATATCTCAAAGCCAGGACATTACCGAACTATGTTACTTAGAAATACACAGAGGCTCAGTAGAGCAGCACTTGGAAAATGTACTTTTAGTCAGATTTTCTGAGCTAAAACACAAACTTAACTTTTTATTTAGCCTGAAAGAGGTTATTTATTCTTATCTTTGTATACAGATAAAGATTAAATCAGGCAATATTTTAGAAACTTTAGAAAGTGCCTGGCATATAATAGTTAGTAAATTGTTACTACTATGAAGTATTTTTTCAATATTCAATACTTCTGGAGTTATTAAGCTCTTTTACATTGCTGAATGCATAAACAAATAATTAACCACTTATAAGTATGTTACAGGAAATAAAAGTTAATAATAATATTGTTTAATTTAAAAGTAGAATTACAAAAAAGATTCAGTAAATGAAGTCAAAAATATTCACAAAATGTGAACACTCCATTGTAAATTTAATCCTTCTAATAAATTTTGAAAAAAATGTAATTCTTTCAAAAAGAAAATACCACCCCTCATTACCCATAGACTCCTGTATCAGTTGGAAACTACTCATTTATAGATATATCAAAAGAAACAAACTCTACCCTGTACTTTGTATTGGTGTTCACATCATCACTGAAACAAACATACACTGATGGCCTAATGAGGTCCTGTTGGCTAGTGGCATGGTGCTGCCTGAGTTTGTATGAATGTACTCTGACGTTTCCAAAATGAAGAGACTTAGGAGCATCTCCCTATTTTTAAGCAGTAACTTACTAGTTCTAAAATATTTATGTATCTATGAAATGGTGGCAAAAAATAAACTCACTGCAAATTTGTTTTTCCCTTGATACCTCTTAACTTCAGGTTAATGGTAGGGTCTCTCACAGTATGTGTCTTTTTCTTGATCATTTCCATTAATACCCAATATGCCAATATGTTTTGTGGTTTGTTTGTTTTGTTTTGTTTTGTTTACATTTTCAGACTTTTAGAAGAGACATTCCAAATATTCTTCCATCCTGAGTCCTCTTCCCACCATCCTTTAGCTGGTGAGCTGCTGGGCACCACATTTATACTTTTTGGACAGGAAGTTTCACAGGGGAACATGTCCACCCCCTCAGCTAGCCTAGAATGCCTTGGCTCTCCTCAGCAGACTGGTGCTCCAGCGCTGCTTGCAGAAGGGTGTGCAGAAACCCTGCCCCAAACCAGGCTACCCCTGGAAAGGAGTCAACTGAGATCCGCTTTAGACTCCCAGTCCCTCTTCCACTTCCTCTTCTTGGGTCTCTCCTTTGGGTATGGCTGACTTCTCTCACCTTCATCATCTGCTTCCTAAGTCCTGCCATCATCTTTATTGCTTACATCCAAGACCCCCTCACAGCACTGCTGTCTTTTTTTTTTTTTGTCTTTTCTTCTGACCTTTCTCTTTTCTTTTGTTAGGTCATCCTTCCCTTCTTCCTCTTGGGTATCTATGACCTCCCTGAACATCTGACTGACGCTTCTTGCTGCGTCTCCTGGGGTCTTTATCTGCGCCACTGTTGACTGCCACGTCTCTGCCTCCTTCATCACAGACTCCCATCTCCCCCTCTTCTTCATGGCGCTGCCTCCTCTTTTTCTTCTTTTTCCTGGAAGACCAATCAGATTGCTCTATGCTCAGTTCTCTGGGCCCACTCTCTCCTGCAGCCTCTTCCTCCTCACTTCCTATAGCTGCTCCCTCTCTCTCATCTTTCCGCCTCCTTTGCTTCCTCTTGCTTTTCCTGAAGCTCTTGTCAGTGTGTTCCAGCAGCTCCTCACCTAGACTCTTTTCAGTTGTTACAGCCTCTTCCTCTTCTTTCTGCTTCCTCTTCTTTTACTTTTTGTGGGAAGGCTCACTGTCCGTCAGTGGTTGAGAGGTGCCCACATCATTTGAGCCTTTGAGCTGAGCCAGAAAGGCTCGCTCTTGGGCCTTCATAGTGATTCCAGTCTGGGCAGCCTTGTATGCTGTTCGCCCCTCACAAGCTTTGAATAGCATCTCATTAGTCAGAATCTTTGGGGGCACGGGCTCATGGTTGTCAACATCACTGCAGCTCCCCAAGTTGCTGTCAGGCTTCTCTTCACCCAGGGTTAGTGTGGCTGTCTTCACAAACTTCTGATACAGCAAGCTGGGCTTGGAGTGGTCTCCTTGGGAAGGCACCTTATCTGCACTCCATCCTTCCTGGAGTCCACTACCAAGCTGGCGGCAGTCTTGTTGAAGAGATCACTCCACCAGTGGTCTATAAATTCCTTGGCAGGGTCGTGTCCCACCCCACGGGTATCTTGCTTCAGTGTCACCCTGAGGGCCTGGGAAATGCCATTCTCTCTCAGGCCTAGGCCCTTGCCTTGAGTCTATCCATGCTTCAGCAGCTGCTCTTCAGCAAACTTCATCCCATGACTCTTGACCTCTAGGGTGACATGCATGGTAGGATCTGTCCTCAGCTTCTCACCAGGGAAAATGCGGCACCATCCATCAGTGTCCAGTCCTCTCCGTGGAAGCATGTGTCCCAATATGTTGTTCTTTATAAAATAGAGGTTTGGTCAATAGTTAATGACTGAGAGAATTGTCCTCTTCATAAATTGTGGAATATCAAAAATTAACTTGAACCAGGAATGAATCTTTAAGGGCTGAGTTAAACATAGGAGGCTTACTGTATTGTATAGTATTGATAGTATTCCCCAAATGAATGATGTCTGGTCCCCAAGGATCCAGTGAAAGGTGGAAGGATCTTTGCTTCTTTCATTCTCTTTACTCTCTTCGGAATCTAATGCAATGCCTTGCACAGAATTGATGCTAATGATTGTACTTGAGTCACAGTCTGTTCTTTTCAAAGTTTCCAACAAGGTAATATTTCTAGTTCCTATTCTTTCCTTCAAGATGATTTTGTAGTGTTCTATAGCTTTGATGTTCTGAGTCTGGGACCTGGAGCAAGTTCTTCCTCCACTATTTACTTAACTAGCTAGCAGGATCCCCTGGGTTTGGGGGCCTTCACAATTCTCTATTTTTATCCTACTGTATTGTATTTTTTTGAGACTGTTATAAAATAAAGAAGATCACATCAAGCTTTAAGTTTCTAAAATTCTCCAAAGCAAAATAAAATAAAACCCAATATCCTCTGACCTTGTATATCAGAATGATCTAAATCTCAAAGGCTGATGGAGATGCTTGCTGTGGAACATATGCTCCTTTAAAGATGTTTTCTTGCTGGTAAATTTAATCATGGGCGTAAAAGACAGTTGACTTCTGGTCACTGCCTCATAGCATTTTTAGTCTTCAGTTCAGTCTTATTTAAAAAAATGTTTGTGATCCTGGGTGATCTTCAATCTCTTGAGTTGATGGGGTGTAGCTGAACTGTATCATGTATCAGTCTGAAAGACTGTGCTGGTGTTTGTGAGACAAGCCCACCCTGTACTGTTTGGTAACTAGCCAGTTCTCATTAGGTTCTGCTGAACTCTTTCTTTCATTTACACTTTTTTTTTTCTGGCACAAAAATATGTGTTAGTGCCTGTGTGGATAGCCTGCTGCTTAGCCTCAGTCCACACTGAAGAGCTGGATCTTCAGTGATTCCTGTGAGCTTGGGTTGGAGGAAGAGTTCGAAGCTCTAGGTAGGAGTTTTTACTCACTCCTCATTTTTAGCCAGAACACTAAAGCTCGTGATCTTTGTCTAGCCACAGTCTTCTATTTCTGTGTGAACACACATTGCCACCGATTACCTCTCTGATTTAGTGTCTGCTTTGAAGTGCATGACTTTACAGGGACTAAAAAGGTTTTCGTTTTGATTTAAGAGTCTGGAAGTTTGCTTCCATGAAGAGAAGTTCTTGCTTCATACGCTCTTGGTAGTATCTAAACATAATTTTTCATTTATATCTTTGACCCTCACTTCTCCAAGGCGTTTTTTTTTTACTTCATTGATATGCATATAGAACATGGAATATTCACAACATTGCTTTGTGTTTGAAAATAGCTCCATTTTAAAATAATGAATTGAGTTATTTTGTACTGAAAGTATTTCTTTGGCATATTTTACTGTATTATAATAAATTTCAAAGGTAAACAAAGAGCTATAAAATGCTTTCTTGTTGAAATATTAGTTTTTAAATCAAGTGTTGAATGGAGGAATCTACGAAAAGATGCACGTACACAGGATTTTTTCTCCCACTGCTAAAACTCAGGTTTAACTGGACATCTTCCCCTTGTCTTCTTTTCTTAAACAAGCATAGCTAAATAATATGCATTTAGAAATAATATGTTAAAACTGTAGCCTGCCATCATAAATTTAACCTGGAGCTCTTGAGCAAACTGGCTACTAGCATCCTTTGTGCATCAGAACCTCAACCCTTTATACTGCAGCTCCACACCTTCTGGAGACAGATGGCTGCTGAAATGACTAAAGAATGTCAGATTCGCATCTTAAGGTTGGGACCAGAATCTAATTTGTGAAAATACATGAAAAGAATAATGGGAGATTTTTGGATATTTAGTCAATTACCAAAGTATTTAAATTACATAAAAATTTAGATTTTAATATATAATATACTTATTATATTATATATTTATCATATGTTACATGTATGTATATCTTCTCCCTGAGAAGGCTTGAGTTCACTACCAAATAAGAATTACTTAGCAACTCTAAGTTAAGGCCCAAGACAGTGGTTTAGAAAGAAGTTAAAGAAATTGATTTTTAAGAAGCCACATTTAAAAAATAGCTTATTTAAATTATTTAGAAGTAATCAGACTCTACAGTGACTTCCACCCACAAATTGCTAGTGTGCATTACAATATATCACATGATAACATTGGAAAAACAATTTTCCCAATTTCCTCAAATTTCAGATAAAATTTACCTCAACATTAAATGCAAATGCATTGGCTATAGGCTACCTTCTTGTAGTTTATTTTCTCATTTTTCCATTTTGTAATTTTTAAAATCATTAACAAAAATATAACTTTCAGATGTGTATCTTATCCTATTTATTTATACAGTACATTGAGTCATTTGGGCAAGAGTAAGAGATAGCTAAGAGTACTAGCTTATACGCCATCATCCTTCATAGATTAGAGCACAAGACCCCTTTGGTAGTCAGAGTTGGAGGGTTCTTTATCCTGGCTTAAGAAGAGGCTCCTGGATGAATGCTAACATGGATGTCCCAAGTTAGCAGACAGAATCATTGCCACAGGATTCACAACAGGTGACTCCCCTTGAATTTAGGAGCCTTGCTGAAGCCTGTAACAGCTAGGACCCATGTTCAAGGGTGTGGGGTAATGAGAAGGCACAGAGGCTCTGGCCTAGATGGTCTAGATAAGACAGATGGGGATATATGTCATCAGGCCTTTGTCAAATAATTGGTCCAGGGTTCAATTCCAGAATAACAGAAAACAAGTTTAAATAAGTATATAAAAAATGAAGATAAGAAAATGTTAACGTGGTAAACATAGCAATCTCTTGGAGTTGGACCAATAATGTATCACCGATGAAGTGGCCTCAACAATAGAAACATACAGTCTTATGGCTTTGAGAATAAAGAATAAAATTATGGCTAGAAGTGTAATATCTAAGTGTGGTCAGGCCACTGTTCTAATGGATGCTGGGTTGCCTCTGCCCCAAGCCTCTCCCAGCTTCTGGAGTTCAGTGGCTCCTGACAACACCCCTCATAGCATCCCTCTTGTGAGTGTGCCCTGGTGTTCAGACTTCCCCATTCCTATCAAGAGGGAAGTCTACCAGGATGAGGGGTTATCTTATTCCAGTGTGACTTTAGTTTAGCTAAACATTTCTTTTTACTAAAGAGAAACATTTAACTAGGGACTGGATTGTCAATTTTCTCAGACTAAAGTTCTTTCAATAACCGCTATTTTGCATGCCAACTTTTTAGTTTTTGTGACTTTTTATCTGTTTTTCATTTTCCGGTGTAATGTAACTTCTTCTAATTTTTTGATATTTTAGTCTTCATGATAGTCCAGATTTTGGTTTGTCCACTTCAGGCCTATTCTTCCACCAACTTTATTGGTTGGGCAGTAATTCAAAGCTCCTGAAAAGAATCTTGGAAATAAGCTGGAGGTTATCTTCTTTGAAAGAGAGCTTCTCCTGAGGAAGAAAATGCTGGGAGACTCACTTTGAAGTGCTGAACCCAGGGTGCCCTGCTGGCTAGAGATTCACTGGGGAGTGCTGAACCCAGGGTGCCCTGCCTCCATGTAGACTCACTGGGAAGTGCTGATCCCAGGGTGCCCTGCCTCCATGTAGACTCACTGGGAAGTGCTGAACCCAAGGTGCTGAACCCAGGGTGCCCTGCTGGCTAGAGAGTCACTGGGGAGTGCTGAAGCCACAGTGCTGAAGCCAGGGTGCCCTGCTGACTTGTGAGCCTCTCTGGGGAGTGCTGAGTCCAGTTTGCCTTGCTGGCATTTATTTTGTTTTACAGAGAAATGAGCAGCACCTTGAGGTAATGGGATTGATGCTGATCAAGGAAGTAAAACTGGGAATTCAAATGTATCATTCTTTAATTAAAGATGATGCCATTAAATAAATGATAAGAGTGAGCACAATGCCAATGCCACAGCTTAGGAGCTTTGATCAGTGTCTTTTGGAATCCAGTCTACCTCATTGCACTCAGTCTTCCTATTATGTTAAGATCTTGGCTACATTCTTTGCTTTCTGATTGATGACTGTAGTGGAATTTTTTGGAAGTAAAGTCAAGCAAGCCCACAGCAAGAATTTTTTGCATAGTGCTTGATGCTGGCTTTGCCTTTGTTCTCACTGTAAGGAGGAAAATGATCTCAGAGGGCACAGTCGATTCCTTTAGAAAAGCTTGTGCTTAGTACATCCAGGTTTGTTTGTTTGTTTGTTTGTGTGTGTGTCCTGTTAGTTTCTTAGTAAGTTGAAAGATAGAATGTGTTTTGTGTGGTGCACATCTCTCCTGACAATGAAGTATCTAGATTAGGAACTTCCTGTTCACAGTCAGGAGAGATACATGATGTTTTGACAAGAGTTTGTAACATTTACCAGAGTTACTTGGTGTTCTTGGATGACAACAGTAAGCATACATTCTTTAAAATTAATCTCAGTGACATTGAAATTCTCAGTACAGTTCTTTACATTATTCTTCCTTTAGGTGCAAATTCTAATAAATATTATCAGTCAAAATAATACTTTTCTTGTAAAAATTTTATCTAACGCAAGTTATTTTTGTCATCTTTCGTTAAGGAGAGCAAGAATAACTAATTGCAGATAAAGATTAAAGCATATTAGTAAGTTATTCACATCATGACTCCTGAATATGTTGTTTAAAGCACTAATTCTATCCCTTTGTCTGATGCTTTAGGGGGTAAAACAATTATGTTCTCAGTTATGTTCATCAGTTTGTGTTATCCAAGCCCAAGTAGGTACACTCTCTGTATTTTAAATGCTGTCATTATGAGAGCGTTTCTTTTAAAGTTATTGTCTGATTAAACAATGTTTTGAATAATATCTTCTTAGACACAGCTCTAAATTTATAAAATCCATAATGAGTGGGGGACACATCTTTATTCATGTTGGTGTATCCACTCCCTAGCCCAATTCAAGAGCTAATAGTTGATGGTGAATGAAAGGGATTATTGATGGATGGATGGAAAACAGTTAAAAGTTGGAGAAAAGGAAAAGAGAGGGTAGATAGACGTGCAGATACTTAGAATTTACTTACCTGATAATAATATTATAAATAACTTGAGTATGTTTAGGTTATTAAAGGTCACCATTTTAAACTTCATAGGATGAATCTAAAAAATGTTAGTTATAGGAGGACAGAAGGAAATAATGTAGTACCCTCTTAATTTCTTTATGCTTAAAAACTTGTATTAAATTATTGACTTAGAAGAATTTCTACACTTTATTCAAAAATTCATATTGCTAGCGTTGTTCATTTTTATTAATATGGTCACATAATATTTTAGTAGTTGTTATGTCATAACACACTACAAGTAAGGGGCTTAAGGAAGTGATTTGACATTCACAGTATAGACCAGTCATGCCATGGAGAAACATTCAACCAGGGAACAGTGAGAATCAGCCAGGGAAACAGTGTCATGAGCCGTCACTGTGGTAATGTGAGGCCCTGGGAAGACACATATGTCATAGAGGTCACCATGGGACAAAGACCAGGGATCACTTTGTAGCCACATTAGACATATTTTCTGAGAATGAAAAACACCTCTGTGACTGGTGTATCGATATTGATGTTTAAGTCCTATTTATTTCATACCATTCATTGGACATAACAGAGATGAAGAGGTCACCATCAAAAGGACCATGAAGCATGAGTTACTCTCAGCTCTTTTGGAGGATTCTTGAATATTGTGAGGAGAGAAAGTTATGTCACCTTGTGCCACCTCTAGAACGGCAAGACATCATCCTGAAGGCTAGCATTGATCTGTCCTTCAGGCTTTGGAATCCCAGTTCAGGCTTGAGAACTGAAAATAAGTCAAGGCCGTAAACATTGTGTGTTTCAGAATTCTCAGAATCTATGTAGGCACATTTCAGCACCTACTTATTCATATCTGTTACAATGTGCACAGGGAGATGGGGATTGGTGCTCACAGGAAAAGCAACCTGCCCACAAAGGTATCATCTATAGAACAGTTTCAGGCCTTAAGGATTCAGAGACCATGGACATCTTTGGTTATGTATATATTCTTTATATATTCATGTAATAGTTCTAGAGTATCCAGCATGCATGTTTCTAGATACATAAAAGTATTGTGGGTTGCCCTAGTGCTGTTTGTATTCTGATGTTAATTCTACTTCCTCAAGAGGGGTTGCCCTGATGAGGAGTGGATCATGTACTTAGGTGATTTCATGTGAATCTTCTCCCCATTTTAACTGGTCAGATAAAGGCTAGAGCCTGTGATTGGGCAGTGGAAGGGTAAGATGGGGCTGGAGGTTTTAGAGAGGTGGAGAAGAGAGGAAGACACAGGGAAGACAGAGGGAAACAGAGGAAGAGGAGGTAGAAGGAAGATAAAGCAAAACCATGTGGCCTGGAGAATCCACAAATAACAAGAGATCTCAGAGCTGGGAAACAGAGTAGTGTAGTGCTAAGTACAGCTTATAAATATTGTAACTAGGTTGTGTGTTTTTACACAGGCTTATTATTTTTTTATTTTTTATTAAACTAATACAATTTATTTTAAAATATGCAACTCTCATTGACATTTTCAAGTCATCAAAATAATAGTTAAATGCCTCTTAAATATATCTTCTGAAGCTAAAATTAGTATGCACTCAACCAGTTTTTAAAATTTGCTTGGAACATTAAACATGATAGAAGTAGAAAAAAATATCTTATGAAATCCTCTATGAAAGGAAATTGTAACAAGCTCCTGATTAGACAGAAACTGTTCCATCTCCAAGGGAGAATAATCAGCGTAAATGTGGCTTCATAGAATGAATTGGGAAGTGTTCCTTCTGTTTCTATTTTGTGGAATAGTTTGAAGAGTATTGGTATTAGGTCTTCTTTGTAGATCTAATAGAATTCTGCACTAAACCCATCTAGTCCTGGGCTAGGTGGTTGGGAGACTTTTAATGACTGCTTCTATTTCTTTAGGGGTTATGGGACTGTTTAGATGGTTTATCTGATCCTGGTTTAATTTTGGTATTTGGTATCTGTCTAGAAAATTGTCCATTTCATCCAGGTTTTCCAGTTTTGTTGAGTGTAGGCTTTTGTAGTAGGATCTGATGATTCTTTGAATTTCCTCAGTTTCCGTTGTTATATCTCCCTTTTCATTTCTGATTTTGTTCATTTGGATACTGCCTCTGCCCTCTGGTTAGTCTGGCTAAAGGTTTATCTATCTTGTTGATTTTCTCAAAGAACCAGCTCCTGGTTTTGTCGCTTCTTTGTATAGTTCTTTTTGTTTCTACTTGGTTTATTTCAGCCCTGAGTTTGATTATTTCCTGCTGTCCACTCCCCTTGAGTGTATTTACTTCTTTTTGTTCTAGAGCTTTCAGCTGTGCTGTCAAGCTGCTAGTGCATGCTCTATCCTGTTTCTTTTTGGAGGCACTCAGAGCTGAGTTTTCCTCTTAGCACTACTTTCATTGTGTCCCATAAATTTTGGTATGTTGTGCCTTTATTTTCATTAAACTCTAAAAAGTCTTTAATTTCTTTATTTCTTACTTGACAAAGTTAGCATTGAGTAGAGCGTTATTCAGCTTCCACATGTTTGTGGGCTTTCTGTTGTTTTTGTTGCTTTTAAAACCAGCTTTGGTCCATGGGAATCTTATAGGATACACGGGATTATTTTAATCTTCTTGTATTTGTTGAGGCCTGTTTTGGGACCGATTATACGGTCAGTTTTGGAGGAGGTCCCATGAGGTGCTGAGAAGAAGGTATATCTTTTTGTTTTAGGATGAAATTTTCTATAGATATCTATTAAATCCATTTGGTTCATAACTTCTGTAAGTTTCAATGTGTCTCTGTTTTGTTTGTGTTTCCATGATCTGTCCGTTGATGAGAGTGTAGTGTTAAAGTCTCCCACTATTATTGTGTGAGGTGCAATGTGTGCTTTGAGCTTTAGTAGAGTTTATGAATGTGGGTGTCCTTGCATTTGGAGCATAGATGTTCAGAATTGAGAGTTCTTCTTGATAGAATTTTCCTTTTATGAGTATAAAGTGTCCTTCCTTATCTTTTTTGATATCTTTTGGTTGAAAGCTACTTTTATTCAATATTAGAATGGCTACTCCATCTTGTTTCTTGGGACAATTTGCTTGGAAATTTGTTTTGCAGCACTTTACTCTGGGGTAGAGTCTGTCTTTGTCACTGAGGTGCATTTTCTGTATGCAGCAAATGCTGGGTCCTGGTTACATATCCAGTCTGTTAGTCTGTGTCTTTTTATTGGGGAATTGAGTCCATTGATGTTAAGAGATATTAAGGAAGAGTGATTGTTGCTTCCTGTTATTTTTGATGTTATTTTTATGTTTGTGTGGCTGTCTTCTTTTGGGGTTTTTGAAAGATTACTTTATCGCTTTTTCTAGGGGGTAGTTTCCCTCCTTGTGTTGGCATTTTCCATCTATTATCCTTTGTAGGGCTGGATTTCTACATCTATTATCCTTAGATTTGGTCTTTTCATTGTGTCCTGGATTTCCTGGATGTTTTGGATTAGGAGCTTTTTGTATTTTGCGTTTTCTTTGACTGTTGTGTCAATGTTTTCTATGGTATCTTCTGCATCTAAGATTCTCTCTTCTATCTCTTGTGTTCTGTTTGTGATGCTTACATCTATGACTCCTGATCTTTTTCCTAGGTTTTCTATGTCCCAGGTTGTGACCCTTTGTGATTTCTTTATTGTTTCCATGTCCATTTTTAGATCTTGGATGGTTGTGTTCAATTCCTTCACCTGATTTGTTGTGTTTTCTTGTAATTCTTTAAGGGGTTTTTGTGTTTCTTCTTTAAGAGTGTATAGCTGTTTACCTCTGTTCTCCTGTATTTCTTTAAGGGAGTTATTTATGTCCTTCTTAATGTCCTCTATCATCATAATGAGATGTGATTTTAAATCAGAGTCTTGCTTTTCTGGTGTGTTGGGGTTCTTGCCCTTGTCTCTTGCCATCTGGTTATCTCTACTGTTAGCAGGTCTTGCTGTCTCCGACCTTGTCTTGTCCCTCCTGTAAGTCTGTGTGTCAGTACTCCTGGGAGATCAGTTCTCTCTGGGGGGAATTTGGGTGTGGTGAGGTGTGGCATTGGGTCAGCTCAGGGGTGCAGACAGAAACCAGAAGCATCTTGTCCCAGGCTTTTCCTTGATTCCTGTGTCCTGATGGCTCTGGATGGGTCCCTCTTTGGCCAGGAATTTGAGCAGAAGTGGTGGTCTTACCTGTTCTCACAGGTGTGTCTTCACTCCTGAGAGTCCTGCTCTCTCCCCATGATATTTGGGTATGGAGCGCTGTGGCACAAGATCAGCTCCAGGTGCAGATGGAAACCGGAAGGATCCTGTCCCAGGCTGCTCCTCAGTTCCTGTGTGCTGAGGGCTCCCAGTGGGTCCCTCGGAGCAGAAGTGTTGTGCTTACCTGTGCTCACAGGCATGTCCTCACTCCTGGCAGACCAACTCTCTCCTTGTGGTCTCACATGTGCTTATTGGGCTTGGAGATTTACTACAACATAAAGGAGTGGACAGTAAAAATAATTGCTGTCAAAAATATCTTCCAGTAGAAAATTCTTTTGAAATAAGGTGTTTTTTATCTTAAGTATTCAACAAGAATCTGAACTTCCAGAACTGCAAGTTGATTAGGTAACTCTCAGCAGGGTATAAGCAAAGAGGCATCAGTCATAGCTCTGGTCTCTAGGAGTTCAGTCTATTAGCTGTATGTGCTGAAATGCAGTAAAACAGTACTAGTAAGTGTTCCCATAGTGCAGCATTTAGTGTTAGCTATCTGCAAGGGCCTGAGGAACAGCAAATGAGTGTAAGAACAGAGAGGAAAGATTCCCTTGAGAAATGGCCCTGAGAACTCCTAATTATCCTTTAGAACTATAAGGAAACATAGAACTCATGTCATAAGCTGAAAGCCATGGATTCGGTTATCATTTCTGCTGGTGCTCATATTCATTCACCTTTTAGTGCTTGGATGTTTTGCCATTTCCTTCCAAGGCTTGACAAAATCTGAAGAATTGTATTGATGAATAGGGAGATGACTAGCATAATAATGCAATATCTAAGTGTTGATAGAATAGAAACACTTATTTCTGAGAAGTTTGTCCCTTCAGGTTCAGGGAACCAACCAAACTGTTAAATTAGCTATTAGAACTGATGTAGACTTCACATTCATTTTGCTGACCAGAGCCTTGTTTAAGATTTCTGTGCATATTATAAGGAATTGTAGTAGTGGCATATTAACCTTTCAAATGATAAGAAATTACGGTACATCTGTCAGAGTTTCATGGATCCTTATAGAGTCGGTTCATAGAACGCTATTGCTAAGAGACATGTTCTTAATTGATCCTTCTTCAATGCGAACTTCTCCAACATTTCTGAAAATAGGAAAGGAGCATTTTTATATTCTTACTAAATGTTCACACAGTTATGACACAGAGTATGACTTAGTCTTACCCCCATTTTACAAAGGGCAGTGCTGTGCTGTGGTATATAAAGACAGAATCTCTGGTTCTTTCAATCTTTCCAGCCCCTATTCTGTAATGTCTATGTGTCCTGGTTTGGGGAGTCCTTTTGTAGATTTATCCATTGGTACTATCTATCTATTTCCAAATGGTCAGCCCTGAAAATATACTAACAAGTAACATTATATAGACTGAGCAGGTTACACACACACACACACACACACACACACACACACAATATCACAGCATATTCATGTAACAACAACAAATGAATAAAAGGCCATGAATTTGAAAGATAGCAATGAGGGGTATTGGGACAGATTCAGAGGGAAGAAAGAGAAGGAGAAATTATGTATTTATATTATAATCTCAAAAAGAAAAAAAATGAATTTGAGTCATTTTCTTAGGGTCTCATAGCTGGAACATGTCAGACACAGGATTCAAAATCAGACATTCTGACTTGAGTAATATTTTAAACCATAATACTTTTCCTGAAATATGTGGTGAACACTCTAACATCAGGTTGTTTTGAGAACTTTAATTATAAAAACTTCCCATGTAATCATATTTTTGCACTTACATATGTGTTTGAATATTAACCATAAATCCCATATCTGTGGTAGGCCATCCTAGACTTTGACTCTATTTAGCCCTTATAGAACTGTTTTCCCTAGACTTCTCTTATTGATGCTGTTGCAGACACTTGACTCAAGTCCAAGCCATGAACTCCTGAGTTGCTTCACCACACACTGAGACGTCTGTGTTTGTCTTGAGTATGTTTACCTCTCCTTAAGGGCTACTTTGTAACGTTCACTGAATCCCAGCCTAGTCTTTGTTCATTTATCTGGGCAGCAAGTGTTTATTAGTTGTCAGGTACTTCACTGAGAGCAAGAGTTACAAAAAATGCACCACAAAGATATAAAATCTGAAAGCATGCTCAACTCATAAAGAACGTATTTTCAAACCATGATGAGTTACATAAAGGTAACAGCAGATTGCTATGTTACTTACTGGCTGATATTAAGATATTGATGGTGATAATGGGAGGTTTCCCTGAGAAGCAACAGAAGCTGACAGCTGAAGAATGGAAAGAGCTTACTCATCCAAATGCCCGGGAAAAGAAGGAACCAAATAAACTATCAGCTGTGAAATCTTCTGTGGGGCAAGAGTTTAACACACTCAGGAAACTTGAGCAAAAACAGCTAGTGTGCAAGGACAGTGGGGAATAAATGGAAGAAGGCAATAGTACTTATTAGCCTAGGGTTTGCAAACTGTGATAAGGGAATTTCAATGCATAGAAGTGCACCGAATGATTCCAAGCAGGAGAGTCAGTCACTTCTATCTGTTATAAGACATCGATGGCTTCTGAGAGGATGGATTGTAGAGAAGCAGGAGCAGAAGAAACGGAAGACCATTACCATCCTGCAGGTTAGAGATGCTCTGTGCTGTGGCTCAGGGAGTGGTGACAGGCTTGTAAAAAGGATGAGGTTAATGAATGACTTGGATGACTCACAGCGGACTTATTGTTGGATCTCATAAGAAGTTTGGGGGAAAGGATGAAAAAAATCTGATACTGTGTTGCTCTGGGTAGTATATGGTTTACTTGAGTTACAAGAGAAAGGTCTGAGTGGAAAGCAGCTTGGAGACAAAAATGGAGAGATCACATGTGTACATGATCTGGACATTTGACGTAACCATGAGGCATCTGAGTGGAGAGGTCAAATAAACAGCTGGTCATTTGGCTTAGAAGTCAGGCCCCCTGCACACACAGAGAATGAGTGTCACCAACTCTGTAGGAATTTATACACTAAGACCATCTCAAAGCATGGAGATCAGTGAGATCATGATCTTCTTGCTCCATGAAGAGAGCTCTTTCTCTTCTACCAGTGACAAGAGTGGAAATAGTTTTGCTCTGTTCCAGAGACAGCATATAGCAGAACACTCTTTTATATATGGCAGGAATCCACCCCTCTGTTTTCCCTCAGTCTTCTCTCCAGAGAGTATAATTTTCCCTCACTGTGACTATTCTTTTGAATGAAATAAATGCATTTCATCCCTGAAACTCACTATACAATGTGCTTCCTCACCAATGAGAACAAAATACTTTGATTGGCATTGCCTCTCCTATACGATAAATCTCCGACTCATGTGCAAAGAAAGAGGAAATCTCACTCCACCACATTCTTCTTGAGAACAGTAAAGTTTGCTGTGCTATACTAGAAAGATCTACTGAACTGCTGCAGGAAAGAGACATTCTGTGTGTGCACGTGACATTATTTGCAGTGAGAAAGTCCTAGAGTCTATAGAGATGGGTTTCCTGATATCTGGTTTCAGCCACATTAGCCACATCCTTTAGCACATCCCTTACTGATTCACAAAGAGTGAATGTCAACCAACTAAAGTAAAAAGGAGTCAAGAATATGCATATGCAGCTCCTAGGAAACATGTTAATAGGCAATAGTCTCCTAATGAACATGTAAACACAGAAATTGTTCATTTTCAATAATGTGATAGATCAACAATATTGAAGGTATAGCTTACAATTCCTTGCCTGAAATTTGTAACATTTCCATGCCCAGTTTCTCTCTTTCCCTTACCTATAAAAATGAAAAAGGTAAAAGCTGAGTGGGACGGTGGAGTCAAGGCTTAGAATCTGAGTATGAGTTGGGAGGGAGACTCAGGTCTTTGCCTGCTAAAGAACACTCTTAGTGGAAATAGTACTTTGTAGAGATGATGCGTGAGAGGATCCTGTATGGGTCAGTGCAGTGCAATTTGGAGGGAGAAGGAAGCAATTTTATGCTAAGCAGAGTGATATATTAAGGTAGTTTAAAACTGTTTGAGAAGTAAACATAAATAAATAATAAAACTTCCAAACTGTTTAACCGGGCATATTTGCACATGACCTCTGCAAAAGGTCAACTTACTGGAACTGCTTGATAGCATCTGTTCTCAGTGGTCAGAGAAGAAGTGGAATATGACCAACCAACTACTGAAAGTAACAAACAAATGACTGATTAGAACTTTAAAATACCTTTAAACTACAACCACCACTTCCATTTTGATATAAGGTTTTAGATAAGTGTTAGAATTGAGGTTTTAGGCATGGAAATTACAACATAGTTTCAAATGTGTAATTCACTTAGTTATTTCCATTTTAATCTGTTAGAATTCCACCATACAATCTAAGAGTATGAATTTGTGTAAAAGAATAGTTTCTATTTTATATTTTCTAGCTAATATTTAGTTTCAAAATATCTACAAATTAGAGTACAAAGAATAAACATTTCTTAGGTTGTTTTTTGTGTGTACATCTGTGTGCTTCATGTGTATATGGAGGAAAAAAAGATGTTGGGGGTCCTTGTCCATCCCTTTCTACCTTTGAGACAGTGTCTCTCACTGAACCTGGAGCTGGCCTTGTGATTGATCACTAAGCCCCAGTAATGCTCCTGTCACTGCCCCAACAGCACTAGTTCCAGATGTGTGCACCAAAGCCGTACTTTCTATGCAGAAACTGAGCATTTGAATTCAGCTTTTCATGTTGGTATGGTGGCAAGTGTTCTTATAGGCTGAGCCTTCTCTCCAGCCCCTTCTTGGATTTTATGTGCAAAAGAAACCAGATATAGTTTTTATTCCATCATTGTGTATTTGGGGTTACAAATAACAAAAACTACAGCTTCCCTCATTTAAATTGTAGGGGAAATTTACCTAGTCAGTCAATTAGGAAAGCCTAAGGTAAATATGTTTGGCCTAGGGAGTGGCAGTGTTAGGAAGTATGGCCCTGTTGGAGTAGGTGTGTCACTGTGGGCATGGGCTTTAAAGCCCTCATCCTAGCTGCCTGGAAGCCAGTCTTCTAGCTGCATTAGGAGCAAGAGGTGGAACTCTCAGCTCCTCCAACCCCATGCCTGCCTGAATGGTGCCGTGCTCCCACTTTGATGATGGCGGACTGAATCTCTGAACCTCTAAGCCAGCCCCCAATTAAAGCAGGGCTGGCTTACAGGTGCTAGGGCTAATTAGACAGAAGAATGGGAAGTACAGCTCATATCTTAGGACACTGTCCTCATGGGTGGGCGCTGGGGCCTCCCTCAGGAAGGTAGAGCTCATAGCTTAAGACACTATCCTCATGTATGGGTGTTAATCACCTCCTTAGGGGAGTCCAGCTCATGCCTTAGGACCACTGTCCTCAAGGGTGGGTGCTGGTGGTCCGCTCAGGGTTACTTGGATCTGAATTGGCTATCTTACCCTACAGGAGAATTATGAACATTAGACACAAGCACTCTATAAATGTACTTCTTAAATGACGAGTCCAGTGATTTGTTGTTGTTTGCTGTTCTTTTGAACTAGAGAGGGAAGTAGGTGGACGAGGAAAGACAGGCAATCCATGATGGAAGCCCATTCCATGCGCTTGTTGTTATGCTCACTGAGTGTGGCTATTGACACAGTGGAGTTAGCGCCACAGAAACTTTCCAATTGTGTGTGCTTTTGTTATCAATTTTAAAACAATCTCACGTTTCCAGAAAAGCTGTAAAGATCAAACGCAGAATTCCATATACTCATGCTCGGTTTTCTCTATGGTTAGTATCTTATAATCAATACCAGTACACGTGAGTAGGCTGGGGTGACGGCTCAATTTTGTGTGGCAAAGTGCCTGCCACACAAGCATGAGGACCTGAGTTTACATCCCCAGCGTTCATGTAAAAAGTCGAGCCGAGAGGCACGTGTCTAAAACACCAATGTCAGGGCAGAGACAAGCAGATTACTGGAGCTCATTGTCCAGCCGACTAGACTCCCATCAATGAGCTTCAGGAAATAGGGTAGGGAGCCATCTAAGAAGACATCCAACACTGACCTCTTGCTTCCACAAACATTGCATGCATGTTTGGATGTCCTTGGTTATCATTGACTGCTCCTTTCCTGGTCTTTAGGGTCCTCATAGCTTCATTAGTTTCCAGATTTTCTTTGTCAGTCTTTTATGTCTTTCCTTGTGTAACGACATTCACAATTTTGAGGAGTACTAGCGAGGTACCTCATAGAGTATCCTTCAGTTTGGGTTTGGTTAATGTTTCTTGGTGCCCAGGTGGTGCTGTGTTTGGAAAGGAGGGCCACAGAGGTGAGGTGTCCCTCTCATGGCATCTTCCCAGTGGCGTGTGCTCTCAGCATAAATGGCCACTTGATGCTGCTACTTCCTGCCCCTGTCTAGTTTAGCGCTTTGCTTTCCTCCCTCCCTCTCCCTCCTATTCTGTGCTCTCCAGAAGGAGACAGCTAAGCAAAGCTCGTACTAAATGAATTGGAAATGTGCCTCATTTCCTCAGGGAGTGGCTGTAGCTGTTATCTTGGATTTTTCTACCCCCTAAATTTGTCTCTTCACTCCTACTTTATGTATTTATTTAATCAGTTAATGTTTATTAGTATAGAATCTTGGATATACATTTTACCATTGATTGTAATTCAGTACTACACTATGTATTTTATATTTCTTAAAAACTTTTAAAATATTTTTCCTATGAGAATTTGTGAAGAAAGTGAAAAAAAATCACTGTTCACTAAGAGATATCTTGTGCCAGACCCCATGGACAACTCCATGTTTGCACTTTGGTTTGATTTGTGGGAAAAAATATGCTATTTGTACAGTAGAGCATGTAAAATCCTGCTTCAACCATAACTCTGCACCCTTGGCCATGAGACTGTTCAAAGAAATGAACTACATTTGAGCTTTATTTTTAACTTGTATGTGAATAAAAATGGTATATGATGTATTGTGTTCCATGTGAACTCATTGTTGAATCAAAGCAAGTTTGTGCAATTCCTTTGTACAATTATCTTTATTTTAATTGAAAATTTATTTACTTTCATTGTTTATTTCTGTGTTTATACATGAGTTTATAGTACCATACCCATGCGGGCACCAGGAGAGGTTAGAAGAGGGCATTGGATCCCCCAGAGTTTCAGGTGATTATGAACCATATATGTTAAGAAGCTAACTCTGAGCCTTCTGAGAGATCAGAGATAACTCTAACTACTGAGTCATCTCTCCAGCCCTTATTACACATTATTTTTAACACATCATCTAAGGGTAGATGATGTAAAGAAAGATATTATAATCTTAAATTCTTCATATTTCTACTCTTTATATTCTTATATTCATATAGGCTACACATCTGTGGAAAGTGTGAGATCTAAAATGTAGGAAGAAAATAAAGTCAAGCTTTATCTAATCTTATGTTTTTGGAGGCTCTCTGACTCCTTCATTATATCTCCATGTGTATGTCTTGGGGACTCTGACTTCTTCATCTTATAGCCATGTGTATGTTCTTGGGAAGTTCCTGACTCCATCTTATCTCCATGTGTATGCTCTTGGGGACTTCTTGACTCCCTCATCTTATAGCCATATATATGTTCTTGGGGACTCTCTGACTATCATATCAGCATGTATATGTTCTTAGGAACTCTCTGACTCTGTCCAGTGATCACATAGTTCATAACCAGCATGCAGTTGTGCACCCTACTTCCCAACTCACTTGTTTTTCCTGAATGCTTCTCCATGCAATAAAAGTACTCCAAATTTAACCACTTCTGTGTTCTTAGAAATACTAAACTATCACTCTGGTTCTTTGGGTTTTCCTGGAGTTAACTATGAAGTAACTAGGCTCCTAAAACTAAGCTAGTATGAAAAACTGTATTTCAAAGAGGGATATGCATGGGAGTCGAATAAGTAGGATTTTCTGTCAATATTTTGTAATAGTGGATGATATTGTAGAGCTATGTGGTGACAGTTCTCTGGATATGGATGCACAGTTATGAGGTTTAGCATCAATCTAATACCTGCTATATGCACTTCTCTCTGAGATCATTAAAGCATCAAAAATTGGTCTAGAGAGATGGCTGTACTATTAAAGGATAGGCTTCCAACCAAAAATATAACCTCCAAAATATCAAATCCTTCCAAACAACAAACTGTCCTGCTATATGTATTGTCCAAATTTTAAGAATTTAAAACTGGTTTAATTTATTAAAGCATTTGGACAGAGATGTGTATCAATGGCTCCTTGGTTACAGATATCTCTTTTTGATGACTTTATTCTTCATGAGGTTGTTTTATTGTTGTTAGCTCTGCTATTTAATGAAATTTGGATTTCTTTGAGGAAGAAGGAGTATTCAAATAATGAAGGGTCAGAGAAGTTAATACAAATGAGGTCTGTCGTTTTTTGATGCCATTAAATATTGCTTTGGTGAAATAATAAGTATAAAGTCATTAAGAAATACATGAGAAGTTAACATGTGAAACCTAACCCAAACATGGTTCTTCATCTCTGTCTATTTTCTTATTAACTCTTAGAGAACACTAGTAGTAGCAAATGAATTACATAACCATTCAGACATATATTGGTTTAAAACAGGGAGAACCTCTTTTGCAAGTTTCTTGGCTCCAAAGCATTTTCAATTTTATTTAAAATCAAAGTTTCACAAATCTATTTAGTTAAGAGGAAGAAGACAAGATACCTGGATATCTTATCGTACCTTCCTTCTGCCTCATAGCAACTCAATAGTGTCATCAGTCCTCCAAGGCTTTTGAGACCTGACTCCTGAGATATCCCTTCTGTAGTTTGATAGTTGTACTTCCCACCCAATCCTGGATAACTACTTGCATATAATTTATTTGTCCATTACAAGGCACTTTGACATATTTTATTTCATCATCATGACTGTCTCTTTGATGTACAGTACTTCATTTCAAGTGAACGATTCAGAGAGAAAGAGAAGCCTTTGGGGCTAAGGTTGAATTCTGTGATGACAGTGCTTTCAACAGTTGGTAAAGCCAAACCTATTTGCTATGGTCTGACTGTAGAGGGGAGTGGATGTGTGTGTGTAAGAATGGAGAAGAGAGAATCATGCTTTGACTCAAGTTTGAATAAAATAGATGTGTAGCTGGAGAGGTTACCAGTAAAGAGGGACTGCTGTTACAGGGAACAGTCGATTTAGCAGATAGGCCATGTGTGAGTAAATGGTGTTATGGGAGTCCCAGAAAAGGCATTCCAGGAATCCTAGAGCTTATACTTTTTAAAACAAAAGCAAGTGTTGGTATATTTTAGTATTGGATGTCTACATTCCATTTTTTTCTTAAGCTAATGGAAATTCAAAAACTTCATAATTTCAATTAATCCCAAAGTTGAAGCTTGATTCTAAGGTTGTAGTAAGCCTTGGCATGAGGAGAGTTAGATGTATGGTTAACTGGAGGCTAAACTATCAGTCACCACACCATGCATCCTAGCTTACCTGCCACAGTTCTGTTAATTATCTCTTGTACCAGATAATTTTTAATAACAGTGTAAAATTTTGAGCTTTCCACTTCTTTCTCTTTAAGCTTTCAGGCCATACTAGTGTCTGACCACACAGATTGCTCACTAGAACAGTAAGACCTTTCTTTGGTAAGGTTGGTCATTCCCAGGTGACTAGCTATTTCACCATCTCATGACACTTTTGTGTCCCATTTTAAATATTCACCAGAAAATGCAGATGAGCTGAAGAGCCATTGTTTGCATCTACTTCCACCACTCGCTCATTTGTGTTGGGTTATAGAGCAAAATCCATTGCAGGCCATATAAGCAAACAGGCAGGGCAGGAGGACCAGCTTTTTCTAGGAAAATTGTCTGGAGGATCTGAGCTACACTGGACCTCTGCAGCTACCATACCATACTTCTGATGGGAGGGTCTGTAGCAAGACTTGTCATGACTTCCCTGGAAGGTAGCAGATTCTTTCACCATTGTGCTGTCAGAACACAACAGTGCTCATTTGTGCACGTACCAAATAAAGTACCAAATAGTGAAAAGACCCAAGTCAC
This sequence comes from Montemys delectorum, assembly GCA_019843815.1. Lineage (NCBI taxonomy): Eukaryota > Metazoa > Chordata > Mammalia > Rodentia > Muridae > Montemys > Montemys delectorum. Next base: position 42,671 of record JADRCD010178150.1, read on the forward strand.
ACAGCACAATCCTAGCAATGCAAAAAACTGGGAAATAGAGACGTTAGTGCTCCAATCACTCTGCTGAAAGGGCATTGGGATGCACTGAAGGCGATATCATTATTTTTTTTTTTTTTTACGTGTTCAAAACTCTAATGCCTGTAAATAACTGAAGTAAAAGTAGATGAATTCAACAACTAAAGAAGAGAAATCAGTCTCATAGATTAGCTGGTGCTGGCTCTAGCTTATCTCTTAAATCCCCTATGCCTGCTGGATGCGTCCTCGGGAACCCAGAAATTTAGTTTTGAAAATTAGTAACAGAGTGGGACAGCAGGAGCAGCAGCCAATGCCTTAGTTACAGATAAGGGGATGAGGCAGTACTGTGGCTTAGGTGTGGTTTTCTCTCACATGAACTCATGTTGACATTTTATGGCCAATGCAGTGGAGGCGGGAAGGGGACTCTTTACTAGGGACGATATTTCTCTCATGAGTAAATTTTGTTTTTATGCAAATGCACTGTTACTGAGAGACTAGCATGTTCTAAGGCTTCCCTAAAGACCTGAGCAGAAACAAGTGCTTTCTCAATTTCCAGAACCATGAACCAAAACAAACCACTTTCCTTTAATAAATTTTATACCTTGAGATTTTTTGTCGAAGATAAAATAAGATATTTTGTTGGAGAACATACTCAATGGATAGCATTGGTATGCATACAAGACTTAATTTCTTTTTATTACAGGTTACTAATTATAGAATCTAGGGATCTGGATATGAGTAATTAATACAAAAATTCGTGTAAAATTTCTTTAAAAATTCTTGTTAAATGTATGTAATAGTTTAAGAGGGAACAATGGGGGTAAAAAGCTCTTTTCAGCTTATGTCATCCATGTGGTAACAGGTTTCAGCTACTCCCCATCAGGAACTTTGTAAAAAATGCACCATGGAAAAGGGACATGCCCCAGCCTTCAGAAAGCTTGGAGAGTGATAGGAAAATGGATGTCAAAAATAGCAGAACAAGTCATTAGCTCCTTCTAATTGCCATTAAATAGTGTGAAATACATTTTCCTGGTCTCCAAGGCAAGCCACTTCAGTGGACAACTCATTGGGTATGCACGTCAGGCAAGGAATTCAAAGTAATATGTATATATGTGTTTCAAAGTTACATGCTTGTCTGATGCTTTGGGAATGTCTTTCTCAATATACCTTTATGTTTGGAGTTTATAATATATCTTTAGTAAAATTTTTAATTAAAATATAATTACGTCATTTACTATATTCCTTTTCTTCCATCAAACCTTTCCCCTTCCCCCTTCCCCTGCTCCCTCACAAGCCTCTTTAGTTGTTATTGTTACACACAGATCTATACACATACCTAAGTATATAAATTTACAACTTACTCAGTCTGTTTAACGTTACTTGTATGTAAGTGATTTTAGACCTGGCCCTTTGGTATCAGATACTCAGTTTAGGGCCTGATGGCTGAGGAGACTATTTCTGCTGTTCTCAGGATTCTTCAGTTGCCTGTGGTTCTTTGTCTGTCTTGAGAGTGAGATTTCCTTATCCCATGCTAGCCTGTCTATTAGTATTGTACATCTTCAAGTCTTGTGTAGCCAGTCATACTGCTGAGGTGTCATAGGTGTGGCTTACCTCCCATTTCTAAGGACACAGTGTCCAAAGGGGCTTTTATGCTCCTCTCACTCCTAGAACCTTTCCACCGCTCTTCCGTAGTGTTCCCTGAGCCTTAGATGCAGAAGGTGTTTTATAGATGTACACATTGTAGATGTACACAGATGTATGTGTATGTAGATGAGCAACCATAATCCATTGCTTTCTGGACTTAGACTTGTGGTTTTCTGAAAATTTCCTTCTCTTGAAAAGAAATTTTGTTGATGAGAAGTGCATGCTTTATTTACCTGGCTGAGTCTTGATGCAAAAGCATAAGTAATTATTAAAAGATAATTTATAATAAAACACAATAAAGTCCTTCCATAATCATCTTGATAGCCTTGAAACCACTGTACAAGCCTGTAGGGTAAGGCCTCTAGAGGGCCACTTGAGTTTCTGAGGTCCTTCTTTCATAGGGCTGAGATGGTATTGGAGCCTGATATGGTAGCCTAGTTCAATCATGCTCCTCCCTTGATTTCTCTCTTTCACCACTCCATTCCATCCTTCCGGGAACTCAGCTCAGACTTCTGCATGACTCACCCATCTGCTTTCCACATCTGCCACATCGTGTCAGTTGGCAAATTCAGCTGACTGCTTCTTCTCCATATCTCTCAGATCTATCTTTGTTTCTCTGAGCATTGACCATATCATGCTCTTGTGACTTTAACTGCACCTTTGCAAATATTTTAAAATAATTTCTATATCCACAGAATTATTCCACTTTCATCCATCTTTTTCTCCCTATTAAGGGTAAAGCTAGAGGTTTCTTCATCTCCAGAATATAATTAATTAGCTAAGAGCATGAATCAGGAAGTAACAGATGCTAAGTATTTGGTAAATGTGGTCTGTAGGTGTGGCTTCTCTCTCCAGAAGTCCCTTAAAGCTTCTTTTGATTTATGGGCTGAATTCTCCTCAGTGTAGTATCACCATACTCCATGAATTTTCACTGTGTATCAGAGCATTTATGCACATTTTTAAATTACTCAGTCCTGGGCTCTGGTTTATTTTCTTCATTCTTCCAAATAGTCATTTGTCAAAATCCTCCCCATAATTTTAGCTGCTGAACCTGTCATCCCTATAAGGCTTCCTCAGATTGTCTTCCCCTTTGTAATAATTGGTCATGTTCTAAAAGCTGAGCACCTCCATGTTTCAATCTAATTTCCATATAGTTCCTTGATGGACTAAATTCTATTTTTATCAAGTATAAAGCTACCTGAAGCACTGTATTAGGAAGAATTGTAAGGGTATATTTTGGTTCCTCAAGGAAAAGGGCATTAAGAAAGATACCGCAGTGAATAGACAAAGCAGGAAAACTGCCTGTGGGTTAGCTAACTTGGTTGCAGATCAGCATGTTTTCCTGAACCCAGCTTGATGCTCTGTCCTTGAAGAGTATACCCCAGGAGCTTCCTTTGTAACTTATGCTCAGTTTATCCTTAAACACTCCAGATCCAAATCTTTATATTAGAATTTTACAATCTAAAACTGATAAAATTGGTATTTGAGATGGCATATAACAGTGGAAAATAAACATGTAAGTCCTAATTCATTACAGAAAAATGGGCCAGAATTTGTGAAAAACAACAGCCAAAGGCACACTTACAAAGCCAGCCCTACTTATAATATGGAGGCTGGGAATGCTTGATTAAGACTGATGGTCACATGCAAGTATGCTGGGTACAGCTCATGGTTTTGAACATAATCACAACTGGGTCGAAAAGCAGATACACTCACAAGAGCAAGTAGAGTTTATCCCTCCAATATATTGATGATTCAATATTAGAAAAAATACCAAACAAAAAGTTGGTATAAATCTACTGTAAAACTTATCAGTCAATTTTAAAAACCCAAGTAAATTAAGAATAGAATAAAAAGCTTAAATTTAATGAGCATCATGTTATTTATAACTTGCTAGAAATACATGGAAGACTAGAGGGGGGAAGGGGAGGGGAAATGATGTGGTATTATAGCCTAAAATATTTTAAAATTATTTTAAAAAAATCAGATGCAATTCAGAAGTGCCCCAAATTTTAGAAAAACAACAATATTAAAAAATAATCAACTAAGATATTACAAAAGGAGAATAAAGCACACATTATAATATATGCAGAAGACTTTTTTTGTACATGAGTTGCAGAATGAAAGTAGATAAAAATCATTATACAAAAACACATGTGTTCATCAGATCAGAAATAACCTGATCAAAATGGAAATTGAAGAAAATCATTCCATTTATAAAAGAGGGGAAAACTCTGTGAACATTCAAGAATAAGATTAGATAGTGGTAGAACCAATCTGAAGAAAATAATATTGTGTTATTAAAGTCACAAAACAGGACCTAAAAGAACTGGAAAGTTATATTTTCCTCAAGAGTTTGTAATTTATGAAATTATAAACATTTTTCATATTGATGTAGAAATTCAATGCGGGTTATCAGAATATCAGGCTTTTATTTCTCATGTAAAACTAATAACCTCAATATCTTTGAGTGATTACTATATGTCAGATGCCATTTTAAAAATTTTTATGTGTATTCAACCCACAATGTATCGTTATTAATGTTGTCTTATTACCTAAATAAGAAAGCAAAAGTAAAGGCAAGTCACATGGCTGCTGTAAGTGATAGAAGAAGGAAGTTATACAGTCAGCCCAAGCTAGCTGGCCCAGCAAAACCAGAAAGAGTGGAAATATAATGATCATCAAGAAACATTTAGACCACAAATGTAAAGATTTTTACACATCCTAACAAGTATTAGAATTCAAAGTCTTTTATGCAAATGATTTGGGATGAACACAGAAGTAAACATTAGAGGGGAATCCCATGTAGAGCCAAGTGTACCTGGGAACTTATGGAAATGTATAGGTACCGGCTGCCAACCATGCTGCAGTGTATGACCATATGCCAAGAGTACATGGATAGCACGAATTCTACTTAGTGGGGTATTTAACAAAGAGATAGTATGGAAGTGGAGGGATGAGAAGGTAAAGAGTGGATCTGGAATTTTGGGGATAAGTAGAGGGTGAATGTTTTCAAAATGCATTATATAAGATTCTCCAAAAGTTAATAAAATATTTTTAAGAGAGAAAATTTTCATAGAGTATATTTAAATTTTATTTTTGATAGTTTAAAGAACTACATAAAAATAAAAATTGTAAGAATATTTTTAACTATGAAAGTAATTACGATGGTATGCTAAAAATAAGAGATTATGAAATATAGAAATTACAGAGGGAATAAAACAGCTTTAACTGCTCAGTAGTCTGATGTCACATACAACATGTGCAGAGATCAAAGACAGAGGACACACCAAGAGAAAATATTTACGACAAAACAAAAAATGTTCATCATGTGCAGGGTTGAGGGAAAGGGGGGAAAGTTGAACAAAGAATAAAAACCTTTAGTTATTAGAGGAATATGTATAGAGACCCAGTATGTAGAAACAATGACTATGTAGCTTGATAGTAATACTGAATTATAATTTGAAATTTTGTTAAATGTTTTTAACCACAAAACAAAATATAAAAATGAGTATAAGATGGAGTGAGAGCTGTATGAATTGACTTATTTCACTAATAATTTCAATAATACATTAAAGATCAAATCATTCTATTGTATGCCAGAAAATAATAATTTTTTTTATTTATTACACATCAAAACAGTGAGAATGAGTACAGAAGGGAAAGGGATGGAGGAAGGCATGAAAAGAGGGAGGGAGGAAGGGAGGGAGGGAGGGAGGGAGGGAGGGAGGGAGGGAGGGAGGGGAGAGAGAAATCCTGATTTATTGGTCAAAAAGTACCTGTGAGAGAAAGTTTCAGTCCAGCCTGGACAACATGAGATGCTTTCTCAAAGACTATATGTATGAGCATGAGCTTCTATAGATAACAGTATTACTACATTTTGAAAGAAATAATATTTCTTTCCATACTTAATTTTCTGTATTGGAACTTTGCTTGTTTGTGTGATTTTGCTTGTTTGTGACAAGTTCTTATTAGGCCCAGGGAAATGTTGAACTTTCTGTTAAGCCACAGCTGGCTTTAAGTTTCTAATTTTCTTTCCTTTACCTCCTGACTGCTAGTACTACAGCTGTCCTCCACCACTTAAGCTGATACAACAAAATGCCATAAAACAGACAGTGTATAAACAACAGAAATGTATTTCTCATAATTCTATAAACTGGAACCCAAGATCAAGGCATCAGCAGATTTGGTGTCTAGAGGAGGCCTATTCTCTAGTGTGCAAAGAACACATCCTGGGTGAGTCTTTTACACATTTGAAAATGGAACCTAGCAGTTTGGGAGCATTTATAAAAGGGTGCTGATATCTGATCCCATCATCCTTATGTCCTCATCACCTCAAGGCTCTGCCTCAACAACCACCATGGGAGTTGGGATTTCAATATATGAATTCACATAAGAACATATTCAGATATGGCAGCTTCAACTCTGGTAGTGTGGAAGGCATAGAAGCCAAAAGCAAGGACTCAGGAGATAGATCTCTGAAAGTTGGATCAGAAGGAACTTAGATAATTTATTTAAATTCTGTTTTTGTCTCTTCATCTAGAGATTGAGAGGGTGAAAACAACAATACTAATCTTATAAGACTGTTGTGTGCTTAAAAAGATTGGATGTCCTCAGGTAGTACTAAGTCCAATTTTCCAGCTATACCACTCCTTGGCATATACCCAGAAGCTGCTGCAACATTTTATAAAGACACATGCTCCACTATGTTCATAGCAGCCATTTTTATAATAGCTAGAAGCTAGAAAGAACCCAGGTGTCCCTCAACAGAGGGATGGCTATAGAAAATGTGGTACATCTACACAATGGAGTACTACTCAGCTACTAAAAACATTGACTTCATGAAATTCTTAGGCAAATGGATGGAACTAGAAAATATCATCCTGAGTGAGGTAACCCAGTCTCAAAAGAACACACATAGTATGCACTCACTGATAAGTGGATTTTAGCCCAGAAGCTTGGAATACCCAAGATACAATTCACAGACCACATGAAGCTCAAGAAGAAGGAAGACCAAAGTATTCAATCCTTAGAAGAGGGATCAAAACACCCATGCATGAGATATAGAGACAAAGTGTGGACCAGAGACTGAAGGAAAGGCCATTTAAAGACTACCCCACCTGGAGATCCATTCCATATACAGTCACCAAACTCAGACACAATTGCAGATGCCAACAAGTGATTGCTGACAGGAGCCCGATATAGATGTCTCCTGAAAGGCTCTGCCAGTGCCTGACAAATGCAGAAGTGAATGCTCACAGCCAACCAATGGACTGAGCACAAGGTCCCCAATGGAGGAGGTAGAGAAAGGACCCCCAAGGAGCTGAAGGGGTTTGCAGCCCAATAGGCAGAACAATAATATGAACCAACCAGAATCCCCAGAGCTCCCAGGGAGTAAACTACCAACTGAAGAGTACACATGGAGGAACTCATGGCTCCAGCAGCATGTGTATAGTAGAGGATGGCTTTGTCAGACATCAATAGGAGAAGAGGCCCTTGGTCCTATGAAGGCTTGATGCCCCAGTGTAGGGGAATGCCAGGACAGGGAAACAGGAGTGGGTGGGTTGGTGAGCAGGGGGAGGGGGATGGGATAGTAGGTTTTCAGAGGGGAAATGAGGAAAGGGAATAGCATTTGAAATGTAAACAAAGAAAATGTCTAATAAAAAAAGAAAAGAAAAAAGTTCCTGTGATATTTTTTCTTGAATAAACTGTGAATAATAAAAAAAAAACTTATGCTAACATTGTTCAAGCTGAAAACTAAACCTGACATGTTTATGAGTCACCATGTATCTTCGTGTATACTTGAATAAGGCTTGGAAGATTATGAAAGGTTATACCCCAAACTGTTAAAGTAGGTCATCTGATGTCCGAAGACTGGGCTTGTATTGTGCCTGTAGGAACTACAGGGAAAACCATCTGGGAGATGTGATACAGAAGAACACTTGAGATTTAGCAGCTATTTGGGTGTGAGTGGGAGGCAAATGAAGAAGTCAAAGAAGGCTCAAAATTTTCAGCCTGGGGACCTGGGGACTGCAGCTACCCTTTATGGAGGCAAGGATATTATGGGAACAAAATGAATTCTTTTCATTGTTACCAGAGGAGAGATGATGAGTTCAGGTGTCAATCAAACTAACAGTGCCTTTTAAGTGATAATTGTTCCAAAATGAAGGCTTTCTACCTGGATCTTAAAACCTCAAATAAAGCACTGATTTGATGAAAGGGTGACTTTGCAGTATGTGAATTATAGCTCAGTAAAGTTTTTTGATGCTGCTTTCTAATTGCCCTTCCTGGGAGCCAGATTGCTCACTACTGTTCTTTCTTATTCATGCAAGTTTTAGAATTAAAGAACATCCCCTCTTTAATCAGAAAAGAAATGAGAATCTTAAATAATCTCAAACCTAGGAAGAAAGTAAGTTCTTATGCTGTATACAAACTAGCTGAAATTACAAAACATGAAGTGTACAATTTTTGTTAAGCATTATTGTTTAAAATATTCCATTAGGCAACCTACTAAAATCTCTGAATCTATACATAGCATGCACACTTTTATTCCAAAGAAAGAAGCATTAGGAATTGATCTCCAATGAGAATTTTTTTTCTTGCAAATACTGCCAAAATGCTTGGAGAGTTTATTTCTATATAATTATATCCTATTTTATGTTGGATAGAAGTGTATAACCCCCCAGTAGGAGACTTTTGCATAAATGAATGAGTCAATACAATCACCAGAATAAATCCTTTAATTTTAATTTTCAATTACGTATAAGGCAACTTCTTGTGCACATCTTCATTTTCCAGTCGTCATTTACTGTATTTTTAACTTCACACACCATTTCCGTGTTAATTTTCCTTAAGTGAGTTGTATACTCATCCCTAGGCAATGCTCTTCCTGCTGAAATCTCTATCTGTATCCAGAGTTAAACTAGGGAATTTATGCTACTGTTGTGCTTTCATTCTGAGTGTCAAGGCTTTCATGAATTTTAAATCCATTAGACAACTGTGTGTGATTTGGTTGATTTCATTGGCTAATTCTCATAATTTTGTTTTAAATTTCACATAGTCTCCTATTGGAGAAATTAGAACAAAGAAAATAAGCTTAGTGCTTATTTGTGTATTTCTTATTTTCCAGAAAATAAGTACAGTTGGAACCAGTAATGCGGATGTCCCTTTGGCTGATCCCGGAATGTACCAGTTGGATATCACACTAAGAAGGGGTCAAAGTTTAGCTGCCCGTGATCGAGGAGGTAAAAAGTTAAGAACAATATCATTCAAAGCTTTCTCTATGTGCCTCTGACAGAGTTTGTTTTCTTCATGATTGCCTATATTTCAAAAACTTAACTGTAATACAGTTTCCAGAAGTTTGGGATTCAAAGACTTTAATATGTGACTTGACTTCTCTGACATGGAGGATGTGGCTCCACATTCTGACCTAGTTGGTGAGGCTCCGGCCAAGTATCATACAATGCAGATTTCACAGGCATGGCATCAGTAACAGGTGAGACATACATTCACATATTAAGGTACATAGGGAAACATACATTCAAATAGGTGAGACATACATGTGCATAAGTGAGCATACATTACATAGGGAAGATATGCATATGCATAAGGGGGCATATATTTACAAAGATATAGGTGCATTAACTTGGCTAAAGTATACATTTGCCTAATTGAGACACACATACATTGTTGAGCATACATTTCCATAAAAACACCATAAATTTATACAGGTTAAACATATTCTTACATAAGTAAGGCATACATTTAAGTAAGTGAGACACACATGCATTGATGATCATATATCTACATAGGTAAGGCGTATACTTACATAAGCAATGCATATATTAACACAAATGAAGCAAACGTCATTTACATGGACAAGGCATACATTTACAAAGGTGGGTTGTACTTTTATACAGATGAAGCAGACTTATGTGAGCCAGTCTACATTTATATAGGTTTATACATTATAGTGTATCTTGTATTATAATTATATATAATATATCATATATATACATTATATGTATATCCATATACATTATGTATATATACATATGTGGGTTTATACATATTCTATATTTACATATTATTTAAGTGATCCTTTATTTATACAAATAAAGCATACATCTACATAAACTAGACATAGGTGAGCATACATGTACATAGATGAGGCATATACATAGGTGAACATATGCTTCCATTAGAAGCTTTGTCAGAAATTAGCTTTTGGTAGAAAAGGTTCTTTGTTACCTGAAGTTGCTCAGTTTAATCTGCTGTGAGAATAAGATTTGAAACCTCTCCTGAAAATTCGAAGGCCTTAGTGAGCAGCTGTCTGAAGCTCACTTGGATGTCTTCCTGGTGGAGTACACAGAAATTTGTAGCAGCATTAAGGGAAAGGCAGCCAGCACCTTTTAGTTCTCAGATTTCAAATTCCTAGGCAATTTCTTGATGAATTAGTCTAGGGCACACAAGAACTTTCTAGACTCAGAATAGAGGCAGAATCATGGAAAGAGACCAACAGACTGGGTAGCAGCCTGAGGTAGTGTTCACTACCTGCTGTGCAGGAATTACAGACTCCAGAGGCCTGGGAACCCCAGACCTTCTGAAAGCTAGGTTGAGATGTAACAGCACCCATCAGGACGAGGGCTGGTCTCTAAGCCTGTGCTTGCTCACCTTCAGATGACAGGGAGGCTCCTGATGATATGACACTTTTGCCTTTGCACCTCAGTTGAAGTCTACACTTAAGAAGTTGAAGAAACTAGATTAGGAACAGAGGCTCTCATTGCTACTCCTTGTCTCTGAGTAATAAATTATTTAATGTAATAATTATTTTTCATAACTAGACACCTTAAAATGTAAGCAAACAAGGAATATTTTATGGAATTAAACATCTGCTCTAGAAGCTAACGAGAAATGTTTATTGAGTCATACCGCCTCAGAAGTTGCACTTAAGATAGAGAAACAAACTAAGATAAATAATATAGTTAGCATCATTTCACAGAAAATATTTATTATTCAAAGTGATCTCAAATTAAATTGAGTCATTTAATCTAAAATAGAATTAGACCAGGAAATAATATCAACCTTTGAATCCCAGGTCTGTTTTTAACATTGTTAAACACATAGACACATAACTATATATTGTAGCATTATTTATAGTTACATAATTATTAAACCCACAAGTAGGATAGCCTATAATTTTGTGTGTGTGTGTGTGTGTGTGTGTGTGTGTGTGTGTGTGTGTGAGAGAGAGAGAGAGAGAGAGAGAGAGAGAGAGAGAGAGAGAGAGAGAGAGATACCTAGAAGGTAATGTGGAAATTTTACAAGATAAATTCAGTTTATGTAAGGAAACTTAAAAAAAAAGGTGTCAGTAGAATGCAATATTTCTTGTGAGAAATAAAGAGCTGTAACAAATCAGGCATAGTCTACTAATTTGCACAAAAGAAATACAGGAAGAAAAAGTCGGACACTAATGAGATTGGTAAGAGTCCGACTATAAGTGAGAGCAGTTAGCAAGAATAGGGGCAAGAGCAAATAGGTGAGAAGAAAGGAACATTTCTCCAATCTTACAGTACAGTTCTCCCTAGACTGCAAACCAAAACATCAAGATAAAGAGAACTGTACAGAAATATGCTTCAGAGCAAGACGGTCAATTTTAAAATATGCTAACTTGGCTACATGTAAATATCCTAAGAGCCAGCTAGCAAATTAGTAAATATACTGTAGATACTGATACCTAAATATCTCAGTTGGAAAAAATGATGTTTAAATATAGAAAAGGGAAAAGCTAGAGTAAATCTTGATATGCCACAGATATAAGTTTGAATTGTTATGTGTGTGTGTATTACAAAGAAATACAAATGGTTAAATATGTGTTTGTATGTTCTGTACGTGTCTGCTAACGGGGCCTAGAAACAATGGCAGGTACAACAACAACACCACCAACAACAACACATGTAATTAACATACAAAAGGTCCAAATCTTTGTTCCTAAATACAATTTCTCTAATGCAAGTGTTCAGGACTTTTTGAGAAATGATTGATTATAGATCTGGGTAAAAAAAATGCAAGATGAGCTTGGAACATTTTACATTGAAAAATACTAAAGATATGTATATATATATCTTTAATTTTTAAATAAAGATAATATTTATTTAGGTAAAGATAATTTATTTAAGTAAATTTAAAGATAATTTATTTAAGTAAAGATAAATATATTTAAAAAAATAGCTAGCAGGATGATAAACACATGAGCCACTTCAAAGAAACCAGTAATGACTACCTGTGAGACTATTTCAGAAGAGTGTTAATGATGCTGATAATGTATGACTATAGAAGGAAATTTATTTACCATAGTAGTAAATCAGTGATTGAGTACATGAGTAGGAGGCAGAATGGAAGAATTGTGGTGGACAAATGTAAAACAAAAGATACAAATAGTAAGCCACCATTTAAGGACATCACTGTCACAGCATTTCCTGGTAGAAACTATCAGTGGATACTGAAATTGTGTGTAAAAGTTTATGAGTACTTCCAAGCATAACTTTGGGGGAGGCTGTCTTGGCCAACTTACAATGTACAGGTTGTCACCATTGGTGGTGATGGCATGTGGAACCAGCACTTGTCTCCGATAAGATGCACCAAGAGATGGAAACCATGTCTGTGGGCTGTGGGTGTTAGTGTCAAAAGGTTCAACATACTTTTATAAACGTATAAGGAAGCAGGGAAGAAAAACATACCATAGATTTTAAATGCTGATTTCAATCTAACCCAGTCAGTTTTCTTTACTTGGAAATCATTTTAACTGTGTATGTGTGTGTGTGCGTGTGCGTGTGCGTGTGCGTGTGCGTGTGCATGTGCGTGTGTGTGTGTGTGTGTGTGTGTGTATGCATGCATGTGTGTACACTTGTGTGTGCCTGTGCATGCACGTAGTACTGTCTTTCTTAGAGTATCAAATTATTCTCAGAAGCATGAAACAAGGTTCAAGAGAATGGTAATGCTATGTATTGACGTACTTAGCAGGGAAGAAAAACATACCATAGATTTAAAATGCTAATGTCAATCTAACCCAGTCAGTTTTCTTTCCTTGGAAATCATTTTAACTTGTGCGTGCCTATATGCATGTGCATGCTTGTTCGTGTGTGTGTGGTGTTCTATTTATATGTGTGTGTGTGTGTGTGTGTGTGTGTGTGTGTTTGAAAGTTCATGAATGTGATTATGAACTCAGAGAGAATATCGGATTCCTAGTAGCTGTAATTAGACAGTGTAGAGGCTTGATGTGGGTGCCGGGACCGACCTACAGTTCTCTGTACAAGTAGCAAGTTCTCATAACTCTGTCCTGTTTGCAGTCTATTGCTGTGATAAAAACCACGAGCAAAAGCAATTTGGAGAAGAAAGGGTTTATCTAATGAACATGACTCAAGCATAGCCCATTACTGAGAAAAATCGAGGCAGGAGCCCAAACAGGGCAAGAGTCTTGAAGCATGAAGTGAAGCAACACTCCTCCAGGAATGCTGCTTACTGTGTGGCTTTCTACGCTTTGCTGAACCTGCATTCTTACACAGGCCAGGACCTGAATAGGTGGTCCTGCTACCCAATGACTAAGATTATATCCTATAGACTTGTCTAGAGTTCAATTTTATGAAGGCGTGAATCTCAATCGAGATTCTCTCCTCAGATTGGCCCTAAATTGTGTCAAGTTGACTAAAAACTAACCATCACAACAGCTGAGCTGAGCCACGTCTGTCCAGCCCCAAAGATAAGATTTTTGTTGTTGTTGTTTTTAAGGTAGAAGAAAAACCTGAGCTAAGGTTATGATTGACTGTCTTGAATAACAGATGATTTCACATTTGAATGGGTAGTGTCAGGTTATGTTAGATTTGTAATATAATACTGTGTTGAATTGGTAGGGCAACCAAATGTGGAGAACTTAAAGTGAATAGGAAGCTAGAAAGCTCTGAAGTTATGAAGGAATATGGCTTAGATTAAGGACTTGGATGTTTTTATGTATTTGGGTGATTAGCTTGCATGTGTGTATATGCACGACATATCTGTAGTGTCTAGACCAAATGAGAGCATCTGAGCCCCATGGAATTAGAGTTACAAGCTATTGTTACATGTCATGTGGGTGCTGGAAATAAAATCCTGATTCTTTAGACAGTCAGTGCTCTTAACCACTGTGGCATTTCTTAAGTCTTTTGAACTTGGATTTTAAGTGTGAAAACAGAAAAGGAAAGGGATATGAGAGGAATTCCAACAATGACTTGGGATTTTTGAAACAGAGCTGAGTGAAGGGGGGGGGGGGAAGAAAGGAAGGAAGAAGAATTGTGGAAGTCTTAGTTCATGGTACCCATGGTGCCTGGGGGCCATGCAAAGATTAGAAAAGGATAGCTACAAACACTTGTGTAACTGTTAGAGTTAACAGCAATCACACTTTATTATTAATTACAGTGCTGCCTTCATATACTGCCCAGAAAGACCCAGATGCCTATGTTCTCTGAACCTCACATCACATATTCACAGGAGAATTGACAGAAAGGAATACCACATTCTTCATCACAGTCAACATCCCCATGATGTTCGGATTTTTTTTTTTTTTTCTGTAGGATGCTTCCTGTTCACCAGTCACTGAGGCAGGCTGGGTACTCTGAGCTGGCCTTCATGCTGCCTTTTATTTGCCCTGTTTGCCAACATAACCAGATGACATTTTAGAACACTCCTTCCTTTTTCCGTGTTTTGTCGTCTCTTCCTTAGGCGCCCTGATGAACTATGGATAGTACGACCTTGAGAATCTTACACTTTAGCTGGGTTCTGCTACTGTGTGGTGGTTCTTTTTCCTACCACATGGTTTTACCCCCTAACACTAGATAGGAAAATACACACACACACACACACACACACACAC
>JADRCD010178150.1:57333-79749 GCA_019843815.1 Montemys delectorum
CACAACACAACACACACACAACACACACACACACCACACAAGCACACACACACACACACACACCACACATACACAACACAACACACACACACCACACAAGCACACACACACACACACACACACACACACACACACACACACACACACGTTTCTTCTTGGACCATGGCTACTAACAAACCATAACTAACCTCCAAATGACTAATAACCCTCCCTGCCACACACACACATAAATATCAGGGCTCTAGCCTAAGTTGAGAAATAGGCTGTGCATTTTCTTAGCTGTGTGACTTTGAGTGAGGAGTACAGTCTTTCTCCTTTAATGATAAGGTCCAGGTTTAGTAAATGGAAATGTAGTGTAGGTTCATGTAAATAATGTACTATCTTTCATTCATATGTGGACAAATCTCAAGTAACATTTAAGGCATACTAATACTAAAAATATTTATCGTTTACCTTAAAGATGATTATCATTTTACCTTGTAATTCCATTCAACTTTTAGAAAGACACCATTTAAAATTTAATTAGGTTGGACTTTTCAGGAGATAAACCTTTTGGCTGAGACATCCAGACTGGCATAATGGATAAGAGTAATTTCACTACCAAAATAATTAAAATTTCAGAGATAATAAACATTTACTAATGTTTTTTAAAACAGATCTTAAATTCATTAAAATTCATCAGAAAGTTAAGCATTACAGGGTGGGGGATAGCTAAATGGAAAAGCTTAGCTTCACCAACATGCCAATAATATGTTGGTGAGACAACATTTGAGTATACATTAATTTATTTTGAATAAGTATAATTTAATTTAGCTGTTGTTAGCAAAGGGTGTTTTTAAAGCTTACTGCATCTTAAAAGAGTATCATGAGGTTCTCCCTAGCATTGTCATTGTTAGGCCCTAGGTAATCAAGCTTGACACTAGAAAGTTTTCTAGTATCAACAGAAACATATAAGAAAGTTTCCTTATAATGACAGGCTAGCCAGGTAACTGTTACCTAGGCCTTAACATTTACCTAGGCCCTAGCATTCTATCTAGGCTTTAATATTTTACCTAGGTCTTAATAGTCATTAAATTTGTCTGGGCATAGTATTTTGTGTTCATGGTTTTCCATCTTTTTTTTTTTTTTAAATTAGGTATTTTCTTTACCTAATTTACATGTAAATTTCTCCTTTCCCAGTTTCCCCTCCAAAAAACAAACAAACAAACAAACAAACAAACAAAAACAACAAGAACAAACTCCTGTTGCCTCCCCCATCCCCATTCCTGCCACCCCACCCTCTCCCACTTATTGGCCCTGGCATTCCCCTACACTGGGACACAGAACCTTCACAGGACCTCCTTCTATTAATGATCAACTTTGCAATCCTCTACTGTACACATGCTGCCAAAACAATCAGTCCCACCCTGTATAGTCCTTGGTTGGTGGTTGGGTCCCTGGTGTGAATGCAAGCATTCTTTATTTTACTCAAGTGAGAGTAGGCAGGATACCAAAGACCACGGGTTATCTATACAAAAGTGTCAGAATAAACTGAGCGTCTCATTTGCTTTTACTTTTGCACAATCCATAAAGCAATATTTCATAGTCATATGGTGTCAGGAGCCATTTAAGATAGGCTAGAGCTAGCAGGTGGCCTTCCTGGAGGTAATCCACCATTTTTGTATTGCCTGCGATGGTTGAGCTCTATGAGACAGTGTCTCAAAGAGATTGCTCTTTGCAGCTGATATAACTTTCCTGTCATTATTAAGTTAATATATTAATCCCTGGGCATTAGCTTACCCTATTGATCAGATTTCCTATAGATCAGCATAAAGATGAACTTTCATGAATTAATTTGATTAGATGAATTATTGATTTTACAGAATACTTAGTTGGGGTCACTACAACATGAGGAGCTATATTAAAGGGATGAAGCATTATGAAGGTTGAGAACCACTGGTATATGTTAATATATAGACATGTGTATGAAACAATAATAAACAATACATTTTAGATTAAATGCAATGGATTTAAAAATATATAAGACAGCTTTACTACATTGCTATTTAGCTTTATAACTTGAATACTTTACACTGTAAACATTCATGGATTTCTAAATACACAAACAATACTCAGTAAATCCTAATGTAAGCCGAGGACTTGGTGATTAAGAGGTGCCATGGCAGGTTTCACTGGCTGTCTCACATACCATTTTTGTGGGGCAGTGAGTTGGGGAGCTGGTATGTTTGTCAGAAGTGGGTGTGTAGTGCTCTGTCTTTTCCATTCAGCTTTGCTGTAAATCAATAACACTCACAGAAAAGTAGATCTACAAAAGAAAACTTGTATGTAACCATCAGGTTTCTTTACTTTGTCACTTTAGTTAAAATACCAAACACACATCCCACATTAATTACTTTAACCCTCAGAGTTAGTTGTGAATCACAGAAAGAAAATTAGTTTTACCAGCAACAGAACCTCAGTTGGTATTAAACATTGGAGTAACAGTTGTCTAAAGTTTTTCTCAGGAAATACAATCTAGCATCTAACTTCCTGATTATGAAATAATCTTACTTTAAAAAAATAAAGGCACTATTCCTTGTTGCAATTGGGTTTTACATGTGTCCATCTATCCATTCTTAAATTTGTAGTGTAACTGTTGATCCCTTACCTACTATATAAGACAAATATACATTTTTTTTTCTGAGCAGTTAGTACCACACTCAGCATAGCTAGAATTCTGACTGGGGTAAAGAGAGAATGAATAAAAGACAGATACACAGATAGAAATACCAAAAAATTGGGATGGGATGTGGTGGGCTTTCTGATTGCACCAACTGCAATCGCAACAGTAGCCCAGAAACTCATCACATTTATTTGAACTATCTAAGTCAAGGAGATGGTGTTAGTACACAGGCGATCCCACTGGCCAGCCTGCTCTCAGGGACCTAGCAGCTGCTTATGTCATCACCTCCTGCTAGCAGACATGCCAGGTGTGTGCTGTGCATTAAACTTCCATCTGTTGTTGTATTAGAAATATAAAATTTATGTCAGTGAATTGCAGTATCGATTGTAAATTGAAGACTATGTAATCCAAGGGAAAAAAATACTCCCTAGACTACAGAGCTTTATTCCATTGCATAGCTATCTCAGTGAAAAGTAATATTAAACTTGAAACCAATTTGAATTCATTCATTATAAGGCATTTAAGAATAAAGTATCTATTTATCTGATATTGTGCATCTGGAGAATCAAACCTAGGCCCTTAACCATGCTAGACAGTGCTCAACCCCACCAGGCTGTAGCCCCAGCCTAATAAATAAATGCCAGAACAAATTGTTCCCAGAATTCTCTAATCAAAAAATAAAATAAAATGAAAGGATAAAAAAGGGCCCCTAGCCACTCCAGATTTCTCTCTCTCTGCTCTCTTCTCTCTCTCTCTCTGACTTTTAGGTTATCTAACTGAACCCAAAGGATATTTCATACTTAAGGTTAATTGGCCATTGTAATAATGCCTTTGAATCTGGATCTATAGTCTTAAAAGGATTTCTTGAGGACAGATTATTAGCATATCTTTTGTCCTTTACCTTATCTTAATAACCTAGATAGTAATTAATTAAATGCTACTATTCCCCTTTAAAGTACGTTTCCCTTTGCTTCTGTGTGTGTGTGTGCGTGCATGTGCATGTGCGTGTACATGTGTGTGTGTGTGTGTGTGTGTGTGTGTGCATAGCTCTCTATTCTAAATTTACATGCACCTATTAATCTCAGGACCAATCAATGTGTGAGCTCTGCTCCATTTCAGAGAGTATATAACCTTGTCAGCTTCTCTCTGTAGTCAAAGGAAGGTAACTTTGTGGAGAAGTAAATTCTCTCTTAGCATTGTCTAGGTATGCTCTCAGCATAGTTTAGGGACAGTTCTTTTAGCATACCTTAGGACAGCTCTCTTACCATAATTTAGGGATGGCTCTCCTAATGTAGTTCAGGTATAGCTATCTTAGCATAATTGGGGGACAGCTCTTTTTAGTCTGGTGAAAAAAGTGGCCAATTGCTTCTTGCCCTATAAAATTCCCACCTACCCCTCCACAAGTCAACCTAAAGAGGATGTCTCTTTCTCTCTTCATTCTTCTACAATTGGGAATAACATTCAATCTTTTTTGTTTTTAAAGTATATTTTACTTATTTAATTGGATGTTTTATAAAATACATGCAGACCCTATATTCAGTGAGCTCTCTGAGGAAAGTTGTCCCATATAGCAATGATTTTCATTTCAGTAGAATTTACATATTTGAGGTTTCCACCTCAGAATCATGAAATCATACTCTCTGGAAGGAAATACCATTCATATGTATTTTAAAACCTTTTAGCTGATTCTAACGTATTTTAAAATTTGAGATTCACTGATGAAAAGCTTTTCCAAGAATATTATACACACCTCCATACACAAACACCACAGTGCAAACAACTGCTTACAGCCCCATGTGGACAAGCAGAAAGCCACTGTGCCAATTGCCATGTCAATTTCAACTGATTAGTAAATGAAACCATGGAAATAAAGCACAGGTAAAAGAGAAAAAGCTCAGGGGCAGCCAGAAGAGCTCGGTGAAAGATCTCCTGCTCCCCCAGACTTGCTTTCCTAGAGTGGGTCACAGTAAGGCTATGGACAGCTACATGGTTTTTCCACAAATAGAGCAGAAACAACAGAATTCTTTGGGTCTAAAATAATCTATAAATATGTAAGTCAACCTGGGCTTCCCAGAATACCAATTTCCTCTGACTCTAACTTTGGACTTTAGATCTGATTCACTGAACCCAGGTCTAAGATCAAATGAGAGACAAGCCATAGAACATGAGTCTTTTTAGATGCCCCCTAGGCTGACAAGACAGCTCTGAATTCATGAGCTCCATCTGACAGGCCTTTAAAGTCTGCTGGCTCACATTCTTAACTATAATGATTATGCAAATACACATATGTCTGTATGTTTGGGAGCACAAATGAGTGTTGGGAACTGAACTCAGGTCCTCTGCAAAGCAGCTAGCATTCTTAACCACTGACCCATTTCTCCAGTCCAGGTCACAAAGAAAATGGAAGGCATGTTGAGTGCTCTTATGTAATTTCAGTAACCAGAAGCCAACTGTCGTTTGCTCAGCTTTAGTGTTCCCCAAGAAACACACAATCCCTGAAGCTCCTGAAAGAATTGTGGTTGAAGACAACTTAGTTTTAAGCATGTGTCAGAAGTGGATTGTGTAGATGAAAAGGGTCCCCCTACATTAAATGGAAAATTAAACACCAAGAATATTTTATTAATATCTTTAATGTCTAATTTTCTTATTTTTCCCTAACCGCAAGTGTGGGCTTGGTTTTCAGATCAAAGAAGAAGCATTGTTATTTCTAGTGTCAATCTCCCAGGCCCACTCTCTATTCCTCTGCTGGAGATGCTGGGAGCTAACGTCAGCTGCACTTACAGAGTCGTACTGCAGGGGAGGGGCCACAGCAGTGCAGCTGTCAGTGTGTCTGTAACAAGTGCTGTGCCGAAGAGCCACCTTTCCTCTGCTGAGAAAGGAGGGAAACGTTGCCTTTCTAATGAGCGCAAGGTGTATCTTTGGGACAGAGAACACGTTTCTCGGACTTCATTACCCGTTAGAAATAAGGTTGTAGCTCTGGACTTTCAGCCTTAGAAGGAAACTGGTTGAGACAAAGGGGCATCCTCAGTCTCCAGAGCTTGTAACTCCTCGCCTACTCCTCCATACGCTGTTCTCCATTGCTGCCAAGCATGGATTCTGTGCATTGTTAATACGTGGCAATAGTCTATAATTGCAAATTGAAGCAAAAGTCTCATTAAAGTTGAAGAGTGACCAATTTGCTCCTCATAAAGATCTTTAAGATGTAGCTAAATGGTTTATAATTCTGAATAGTTATTATAGCAAAATGTCGTCTGAGGCAATAACTACAAAATCGTGCATGTGATTTTTCTAAAATTCTTATGCACTAGTAACTTACAATTATTGAATAAAACTGGTAGAGGAGAATTGCTAGTTGAACTGGAAAAACCTTTGCTCCTCTTTATTAAAGAAAGTCTGTGAGTATAAAAGTAAAATAAATGGCTTTTTCAAGGAATACTGAGAATTCTGAAATTTCAGTTGTTTTTAATAATACTTTATTGCTGTCATAGAAGAAAGTAATCACTTTTTAAGCCCTAGAAAAAACCCTACTGTAGGAATGTGAGTTTCTTTGGCAGACAGTCTCAGGCAGCCATGGTAAGTAAGGGTAGAGAGGATACTGGGAAGGGAAAGAGATGCTGCAGTGTGAGTAAATGAAGGTGCAGCTGACCTCTAGTGGTCCTCTTGGACTTGGTGTAGACTTGCTTCAGAGTGTTTCTGTGAGGAACCAAGGGTGTGCCTTATTCAGCACGTCCCAGTTTCTTTCAACTAAATGCTGCTTCCAGGGTTGTGCTATGATGGCCTGGCTCAGGCACAAGGCCAAGCAAGTTCTGGCTACAGAAAGTTAACAGCATAAGAGAAAGGAATGGATGCAGAAAGCCATTGGTATTTAGGGGGCCAACTCCACCACAGCACAGGTTTGTCATCAGAGAGACAAGAACTAAATCCCATCTGCAAACTGGGCATCACAAAAACATGCCCTTCCTAGGAATAAGCCATTCAGGGGATAAATAGGACCCTGTTTGTAAAGTCTTGTGCAATGTGCCAAGTATCCCTTCTGTTAGACTCCTCTTCCGCCTCCTCTTCTTCCTCCTCTTCTTCCTCCTCTTCTTCCTCCTCTTCCTCCTCTTCTTCCTCCTCTTCCTCTTTTACCTCCTCCTCTCCTTCCTCCTCCTCCTTTATCCCCCATTCACCTCTTCCTCTACCTCCCCTCTTTCCTTCCTCCTCCTCTTCTTCCTCTTTCTCCAACTTCTCTTTCTATTTCTTTCTTGGTTTTTCAAGACAAGGTTTCTCATTGTTGCTTTGACTGTCCTGGAACTAACTCTGTGGACCAGACTGCCCTAGAATTCATAGAGATCCCCCTACCCCTGCCTTCTGAGTCCTAAGATTAAAGGTGTGCACCACCACTGCCTGGCAGCATTATTATTTTGACATGGTTAGCAACTAAACATGATTGGTTAAAAAATGAACAATATTTATCCAAATGGCAGCTGCAAGGGTCTTTTCTTTCCCGTTATTTTTAGTGTGTATTATAGATTCTAATGAGCTCTGGCATTTTTTCTCTTCTGAGTTTCTCTGCCTGTGTACTTCTTCGGCATATCTCTGTTTTAGCCCTAACAGGTGACTTATGTTATTGACAGCCTTCTCATTGTGTCTCTGTACTATGTACTCCAACCCACCAGCCCATCTCCTTAAAGAGAAAGAAAAGCAGGATGCTGAGGGCTTGAAAAGAGCAGCTATGCTCCTGACTTTGAAGATGATGCCTACAGTTTTTAACCTGACTGTTTAAAGCACGAAGCTCCTATTTTCTTTAAATAGCATGTTAATCATCTGTGAATCATTTCAGAGTTGATCTTTGGTATACTTTATATTCCTGAAAAGAAATCAGTTTCTGGTCTCAAGCCTGCCAGAGAAGTAAAGCTAGGTAAAACAACTAGTACTTTGGGGTATTTTAAATGGTTGGAAATTGCTTTCCTTTTCTGCTCTTGGTTGCTATTTTGATACAATAATATTGATAAACACAAATATTCTTTGCTGTTACAAATGATAGATCCTATAGCAAAAGTCCATGGCTTCTGCTTTTCCCCCAATCACATGTCCAACAAGTCAATAAAGCGAAATGACGGCATCTGAAGTGGCCTGCTGTTGCCCCAATCACATGTCCAACAAGTCAATAAAGCGAAATGACGGCATCTGAAGTGGCCTACCGTTGCCCCAATCACATGTCCAACAAGTCAATAAAGTGAAATGATGACATCTGAAGTGGCCTACTGTTGCTCCAACATAGTTTACCACTATGCAGAAGAGCAGAATATTTAATTTTTCACAAGAAAATAAGGAGCTGTTTTAAAATTCATGAGTAAAGACAAAACATTTTAGATGTATTGTGGTTGAAGAGTGCATACTATTACCATACAGATTTTAAATGTATGAGACTTTTCTTTCTATGCTATTGATATATAATTACATATGAGACGTCAGAGTCTCAGGAAGAAAAAACTGTACATTTTTATTAAGTTCAGTGTAATTGAAGGAAATGTAGTAGGAAGTGTGCTGAAAATTCTCTATGGAGAGAGCCCTGGCCAAACTAACATAATTCTTTGATTATCTGAGGCCTGAGTGTCTACCTGGGGGCCCTATATTGAGGTCTAGAAGATAGAATGTAATAAATCACCCAAATAAAAGTGGGTTGGGGACTTGTGGTGTAGTCAGAGTTCTAAGATGATTCCAAATGACCCAAGTCCTCATAGACTGATCCCACAGAGAAAACAGACTGAATGGTGGGGATGTCATTCTGGTGGCTGGCTGTACTGCTTTTACACCTGCAATAAATGTCCCCCCAAGTCAGTCAGAAGGAGGTGGCTTTCAAAGGACCTTATTTAATCAGGTGACCCCTTTAAAGGCTCACAACTTCCAGCAACAAGGCTAAATTGAAATGTTAAGAATATTTTTATAAAAAAAATCAAGGAAGCAAACCTAAGTTGTTTCCACTGCAGCGGTGTTGACCATGGTTTAGGATAACCAAAGCAGAGGCATTTTATAGACAGGACAAATCAGAGGAGGGCCAGTTAGCGCTCCCAGATTGTTTACAACCATAAACCTATCACACTGAGCAAGTAAGCTAGAGATGGAGCCTGTAGTAAGGCTTGGCTCTTGTTCAGGAATGTGACACAACCTTTTCTTGTCTTTGCTGTTCCCTGACTGACAGCCTCCTCTCTCCTTTCCACCGTGTAGCCTTTCTCATAAACTTTGGGACAGCCCAGAGTCTAAGCAGTCAGAGAGAAAAGCACAGGGGAAGGCTGCCTTTCTCTCCAGATTGTCTAGTTGTTTCAAATATTCTACACAATGCATTTAAAGTTGGCTCTTTGAGATATTAGACTGAACTGGCAAAGCCTTATCTTTTCTTACTTATACCAAATGGCAGAACAGTGAGTGAAATGACACAGGGAGGATTTCAGAATCCAAATTGTTTTCAAAACTCACCCTGCATCTAGGCAAGTTGGCATATGATTACAATCTTAGAAGTGGGACGGCTGAAGTAGGAAGGTTGCGAGTTGCAGGCTAGCCTAGGCTATTTTGTAAAATCCTGCCCCCCCCCCCCCCCCCCCACTAAAAAAAGAAAAAGAAAAAAGAAAAATAAAAGAAAATTGAGGACAAAAAATCAAGTCCCTAAAGTCATTATTTACGAATCAAATGAACAAGATTGCTAAGGAGCACTTTTCAACTCATTTAAACTTTATGATTTAGAAAACATATTCATTATTTCACGAAGTTTCAGTCTTTGGGTATAATAGAAATGAAATGTGACATTTATAAATGGGGATGGAGATATTAAGCAAGATGGAAATGACTCTGTGATGACTGCTGTTCTGAGAAGCCAAATAATTCATCCAAGAATAAAAATGCCATTAATTCTGACAGGAAGGTGTTTTTAAAGACAGCTATCTTTATCTCAAGAGTAAACATCATTATGAACTTTGAATGCTTTTAGAATCCCCCAAACTTGATTTTCTTCAGCTTGGTAAAACCCACTTTAATAAGTTTATAATGATACATTGAAGAAAGCAAACTGAAATATAAGTGTAAATGTCTCCTTGGCCTCAGAGGATTTTTGAGTTTGAAAGGTGAGCTTGATCTTCCTGCTTCCATTGAGCTTATTCACAGTGCATGGGACGCTTGCAGGCAGGATAGATGTCTCTAATGGCAACTCAGAGGATAGAAGATATTTGTGCTTTCTAGGGTTTACATAATTTTGTGGAGGGAATATAAATTGCCTGTGGAGTGCCAAAGCTAATGGAATAAACATGCAAAACCTCACCAACACTAAATACTCCAAGTCATGGCATGTGTGATAGATGATGAACCTCGGGGCATCAGGGACCTGACTGAAGACCCCGCGTTGTCCTATCCAACAGCACCCAGTGACAGAGCAGGGCTGTTTCTGTATTTGTACATTCAGCAGCCAGGTGATGCTGGAGGTATAAGTTGTTATCTGAGGAAGTCTCAAGGTCCAAGCTAAATCACTTTATTATCAAGTTCCTTCTAGTGGTATTTTGCCTTGAAATATTCCCTCTCTGTCAACCTAAACTGTCTTCTACTTTTCCATTTGTACTCCCTTTCAAAGCTATAGCTTTGCCTCTGCCGAATTTGTTGTTTTATATAAGACACAAAAACTTAAAATACCAGACACATAAAAAGGAGCACAGTAAAGCATGAAAAAAATAATTTCCTATGCATCTACTTAGCACTTATTCTATAATGTTCAACATAAAGCGGATTGCAAAGAGACCCTAACATAACTGGAGGGTTGGAAAACAACAGTGTAACAAAGCCATGGTTGATTACAATTCTGATGGCAATGATGTTAATAATTATAAGTGTAAAACATCCCAGAATATTGTTATATAGAAAAATACAATAATAGAATAAGAGTCATGTAAATTGACAAGCACAGTGCCTAGCATGTACTGGCCATTTGAATAAAAGTAATATCCACAGATACACCTAGGCACATTTTTGGTAGACCACTCACATGAGGCAGAAGGAAGATGATAAGCCAGTGTATGTACTTTGCTTCAAAGAGCAGAAAAGAAAATAGCAGTTATTTTATGACTGCAGAAGGAAGAGACACAAGCATACCATCCTTCCAGGTGGGCGAGGGAGCAAATGGCAGCCCATAGTAACAGTGGTAGTCACATCCCGTACCTCTCTCTCTTTTATTTTTGTACTTTAAAATTTTCATTCTAGCTATATAGAGAGATTTATTGAAGGCAGATATACTCTACATGTTTTAAGATTAGAACAGAACTTGGGAAATAACTTGGTCACATTCACAAATTGATAAAGAAGATATTGGAGAGTAGGACTTGGGCCTCTGCGGGAATTTCTTGCTTGGATAAGAAGCCATAAACCTGGAGGCATTCCTAATGGACTAGTCCTCCTTTAATGGGGAGGAGTGGTTGCCAGATTTCTGAGCAGGACTTCTGAGATTCTGACTATACTTCCAAACAGACCTTACAGGTGTGAATATTCAAACAAAAGAAAAAGCAAAATGTAGACTCTTATTTTGAGAAAAAAATAAAACTTAAACCATCGATGAATAGCACTTCACGCCGTGTGTTCCAGTTAGCAGTGTGGTATCATTTGTATTCACCTAGCAACTACACTGAGAAAAGTAAATGTCGAGTATTAACTATTAAAGGGTCTTCCTAGTTTATGTCACCCAGCAGCAGTCTATTTCTCAGTGTCTAAGCATGGGGGCATTGCTCTGGCCACTTAATGGAGTTTTTCTGGTGTCTGAGTTACAAGCTGTCACTAGCACTGCAGACAACAGCTTTTGTGAAATGGCCACAACCATAGTCTTTGCATTAATACTTCCATTGTTAGAAGAATTTAGATATCGTTTTTTATTAATCATTATATTTATCTACATTTATAACGTTATCCCCCTTCCCAGTCTCCCATCCTTGAACTCCTACCCCATCCTGCTCCCCTTTGCCTCTAAGAGGCTGCTCCCCCAACCACCCACCCACTCCCGCCTCATCCCTCTGGCATCCCACTTCTCTGGAGCATCAAGCCTCCACAGGACCAAGTGCTTTCCCTCCCACTGAGGCCAGATGAGGCAATCCTCTTCTACATCTGTAGCCAGAGCCATGGACCAACCCATGTATACTCTTTGGTTGGTGGTTTGGTCCCTGAGATCTCTAAGGGATCTGGTTAATTGATACTGTTGTTCTTCTTCTTGGGTTGTAATTCCCCTTGAGCTCCTTCAGTCCCTCCCCTAACTCCTCCACTGAGGTGCTGGGGCTCAGTCCAATGGCTGGCTGTGAGTATCTGCATCTGTCTTAGGTGCTGGCAGAGCCTCTCAGAGGACAGCTATACCAGGCTCCTGTCTGTAAGCACATCTTGCCATCAGCAATAATGTTGAGGTTTGTTGACTGTGAATGGAATGGATCGCAAAGTGGGGCAGTATCTGAGTGACTTTTCCTTTAGTCTCTGCTCCATTTTTGTCCCTGCTTTTTTTTTTTTTTAGTCAGGAACAATTCTGGGTTAAAATATTTTCGATGGGTGAGTGGCCCTATCTCTATCTACTGAAGGTAGTCTCTTCAGGTTCTATCTCCAGGCAGTTGTAGATTTCAGCTAATGTCATCCCCACTGGGTCCTGGGAGCCTCTCTCATCCCTGGCTTCTGGGTCTTTCTAGTGGTTCCTCAAGTTCTCCACCCCTCACTGCTTCTTATTTCTATTCATTTTCCTGGACCTCTGGACTTCTCTCCTGTTTCTTCCCATATCTGGTCCCCTGTCCAACCCAGATCTCTCCCTCCCTGTGCCTACCATGATTATTTTGTTCCTTCTTCTGAGTGAGATTGAAGCATCCAAACTGTGACCTACATTCTTGTTAAGCACTGTATGGTCTTTGAGTTATATCATGAGTATTCAGAGATTTGGGGCTAATATCCACTTACCAGTGAGTACATACCATATATGTTCCTTTGGGTCTATGTTACCTCACTCAGGATGATATTTTTTAGTTCTATCCATTTGACTGCATAATTTATGAAGTCATCATTTTTATTAGCTGAGTAGTATTTCATTGTATAAATGTACTGCATTTTCTGTACCCATTCTTCAATTGGACATCTGAGTTGTTTCCAGCTTCTGGCTACTATAAATACTATTATAAATAACACTCCTATGGACATAGTGAAGCATGTGTCCTTGTTATCTACCTGGGTCTTCAGTTAGAGCTATTTCCAATTATTTCAGGGACCTCCAGATTGATTTGCAAAGTGGTTGTACCACCTTGCAATCCCACCAGCAATGGAAGAGTGTTCCTCTTTCTCCACATCCTTACCAGCATCTGCTGTCACTTGAGTTTTTGAACATAGCCATTCTGATTGGAGTAAGGTGGAATCTCAAGATAGTTTTGATTTGCAAGTTGAATATTTATTTAGTTGTTTCTTGACCATTGGAGATTCCTTAGTTTAGAATTCTTTGTTTGGCTTTTTAACTCCACTTGGGTTATTTGGTTTTCTGGAGTATAACTTCTGAGTTCTTTGTATCTTTTGAATATAAGCCCTCTATTGGATGTAGGATTGGTAAAGGTCTTTTCCCTTTTTGTTTTTTTGTTTTGTTTTGTTTTGTTTTGTTAGATATTTTCTTTATTTACATATCAAATGTAATGAATCCCTTTCCTGGATTACCCTGAAAACCCCTTCCCCTTTCCCCTGCTCACCAACCAACCCACTCCCACTTCCTGGCCCTGACATTCCCCTACACTGGGCCATAGAGCCTTCATAGGACCAAGGGCCTCTCCTCCCTGTGAAGACCAACAAGGCTATCCTCTTCTACATATGCAGCTAGAGCCATGGGTCCCTCCATGTGTAATCTTTGGTTGGTGATTTAGTCCCTGAGAGCTCTGGGAGTACTGGTTGGTTCATATTGTTGTTCCTCCTATGGGGCAGCAAACCCTGTCAGCTCCTTGGGTCCTTTCTCTAGTTCCTCCATTGTCAGCAAGCACTTCTTGGCATCCACAACAGTGTCTAGGTTGGTGAATGTATATGGGATGGATCCCCAGATGGGGCAGTTTCTGGGTGGCTTTTCCTTCAGGCTCTGCTCCACACTTTGTCTCTGTAACTCCTCCCATGGGTATTTTGTTCTCCCTTCTAAGGAGGACTGAAGTATCCATACATTGGTCTTCCTTCTTGAGCTTCATGTGGTCTGTGAATTGTATCTTGGGTATTCCAAGCTTTTGGGCTAATATCCACTTATCAATGAGTGCATACCATGTGTGTTGTTTTGTAATTGGGTTACCTCACTCAGGATGATATTTTCTAGTTCCATCCATTTGTCTATGAATTTCATGAATTCATTGATTTTAGTAGCTGTACTGGCTAGTTTTGTGTGTCAACTTGACACAGGCTGCAGTTATCACAAAAAAGGGAGCTTCAGTTGGAGAAGTGCCTCCATCAGATCCAGCTGTGGGGCATTTTCTCAATTAATAATCAAGGGGGTAGGGCCCCTTGTGGGTGGTGCCATCTCTGGGCTTGGAAGTCTTGAGTTCTATAAAAGAGCAGGCTGAGCAAGCCAGGGGAAGCAAGCCAGTAAGGAACATCTCTCCATGGCCTCTGCATCAGCTCCTGCTTCCTGACCTGCTTGAGTTCCAATCCTAACTCCCTCTGGTGATCAACAGCCATGTGGAAGTAAGCTGAATAAACCCTTTCCTCCCCAACTTGCTTCATGGTCATGATGTTTGTGCAGGAATAGAAACCCTGACTAAGACAGTAGCTAAGTAGTACTCCATTGTGAAAATGTACCACATTTTCTGTATCCATTCCTCTGTTGAGGGACATCTGGGTTCCTTCCAGCTTCTGACTATTATAAATAAGGCTGCTATGAACATAGTGGAACATGTGTCCTTATTCCATGTTGGACCATCTTCTGGGTATATGCCCAGGAGGGATATTGCTGGGTTCTCAGGGAATAATATTTTCAGTTTTCTGAGTAACTGCCAGACTGATTTCCAGAGTGGTTGTACCAGCTTACAATCTCATCAGCAATGGAGGAATGTTCCTCTTTCTCCACATCCTCACCAACATCTGTTGTCACCTGAGTTTTTGATCTTAGCCATTCTGACTGGTGTGAGGTGGAATCTCAGGGTTGTTATGATTTGCATTTCCTTGATAACTAAGAATTTTGAATATTTCATTAGATGCTTCTCAGTCATTCAGTATTACTCAGTTGAGGAATATTTGTTTAGCTCCGTACTCACTTTAATAGGGTTATTTGGTTCTTTGTAGTTTAACTTCTTGAGTTCTTTGTATATATTGGATATTAGCCCTCTATCAGATATAGGGTTGGTAAAGATCTTTTCCCAATCTGTTGCTTAACATTTTGTCCAATTGATAGTGTCCTTTGCCTTACAAAAGCTTTGCAATTTTATGAGGTCCAATTTGTCAATTCTTGATCTTAGAGCATAAGCTATTGGTGTTCTGTTCAAGAAAATTTCCCCTGTACCCATGTCCACTTTATTTTCTGTTAGTTTCAGTGTATCTAGTTTTATCTGGAAGTCCTTGATCCACTTGGACTTGAGCTTTGTACAGGGAGATAAGAATGCATTGATTTGGATTCTTCTACATGCTGACCACCAGTTGAACCAACACCATTTCTTGAAAATGTTGTCTTTTTTCCACTGAATATTTTTTAGCTTCTTCCTCAAAGATCAAGTGACTATATGTGTGTGGGTTCATTTCTGGGTCTTCAGTTCTATTCCATTGATCTACCTGCATATCACTGTACCAATACCATGTAGTTTTTCATCACTATTACTCTGTAGTACACCCTGAGGGAAGGATGGTGATTTCCCCTACATGTTCCTTTTTGTTAAGAATAGTTTTAGCTATCCTGGATTTTTTGTTATTCCGAATGAGTTTGCAAATTGCTCTTGTTAACTCTATGAAGAATTGAGTTGGAATTTTGATGGAGATTGCATTGAATCTTTAGATTGCTTTAGCAAGATGGCCATTTTTCCTATATTAATCCTGCAAATCCATGAGCATGGGAGATCTTTCCTTCTTCTGAGATCTTCTTATATTTCTTTCTTCAGAGACTTGAAGTTCTCGTCATACATAACTTTCATTTGTTTGGCTAAAGTCATACCAAGGTATTTTATATTGTTTGTGACTATTGTGAAGGATATTGTTTTCCTAATTTCTTTCTCAGCCTATTTATCCTTTGAACAGAGGGAGGCTACTGATTTCTTTGAGTTAATTTTATATCCGGCCACTTTGCTGAAGTTATTTTTCAGCTGTAGGAGGAGTTCTATGTTGGAATTTTTGGGGTCACTTAAGTATACTATCATATCATCCGCAAATAGTGATATTTTGACTTCTTCCTTTCCAATTTGTATCCCTTTGACCTCCTTGTATGGTCTAATTCCTCTAGCTAGAATTTCAAGTACTATATTGAATAGAAAGGGAGAGAGTAGGCATGATTTTTAGTGGGATTGCTTTAAGTTTCTCTCCATTTATTTTGCTGTTGGCTACTGGTTTGCTGTATATTGCTTTTATTATGTTTAGGTATGGGCCTTGAATTCCTGATCTTTCCAAGACTTTTAACATGAAGGGGTGTTGAATTTTGTCAAATGCTTTTTCAGCATCTAATGAAATGATCATGTGGTTTATTTCTTTGTGTTTGTTTATGGAATTGATTATGTCAATTGATTTTCATATATTGAACAATCCCTACATCCCTGGGATGAAACCTACTTGATCGTGGTGAATGATCTTTTTGTTGTGTTCTTGGATTTGATTTGTGAGAATTTTATTGATTATTTTTGTGTCGATATTCACAAGGAAAATTTGTCTGAAGTTCTCTGTCTTTATTGGGTCTTTGTGTGGTTTTTGGTATCAGTGTAATTGTGGTTTCATAGATCACATTGGGTAGTGTTCCTGCTGCTTCTATTTTGTGGAATAGTTTGAAGAGTATTGGTATTAGGTCTTTTTTGAAGGAAAGATGTGTCTAAGGCCAAATTTGAAAATCTTAAAAGGAAATAATTCTACTACTGAAAGATTTCAAATAGTTTTGTAACATGGGACATAATTTTTTGTATAATAGTATATTTATAGCAGAATTCATATTCAATGGATTATAAAAGAACAGTGATTAATGGCTTAATCATCTGTGTTAAAAACTCTCCTTCCTAGTCTTTTTTTTTTTTTGATGAAGAAAAATGTCAGTAGAAGGGTATTAAATACTAAAATATATTTTAATAACTGAATAATAATCTTTTAATTATTTTGTGCATTAGGTTACTTATCTTTGTAGTAAACAAAGGGTTCATTTACATTTTAAGTTTACAGTTTGAAAATTTGTATTTAAGACTAAACTTCAGAAAGAAATAAAAAGAAAAATCATCTAACCACTTTAGGAGGTGGTTGTTTTGCCTGACCGTGTGTATCCATGGGAACATGGGTACCCACATGACCAAGTATACCCATGTGACCATGCAGTTCCGTGTGACCATGGATACCCATGAAACCTCAAGTATTTACATAGTGACTGTGTATATCCACATGACCATGTGACTATGTATATTCATTCACATGACTGTGGGTATGCACTGGACCATATGTATGCACCTGACAATGTGTATTCTTTATTTACTTTTTGATGTCTAATGTAAGGAAGGCATTTTTAGCTTTCATTATAGGTTTCAGATCTCTACTTACATCACTACCTTTGTATTGATTTGTTTACTCCACAATTCTTGAGTCTGACATTCCTAATTGTTGACTGACTCCATATGCTCTGCTGAGTTTAGTTTCTCAGTCACAAGACACATTTTATACTTCACCCAGCACTGTTTTCATAACTGTCCTAAAATGATACTCATTCTGCTTGAATATATGTGAGCGTATCATAGGATATTCTTAAAACATTTTAAAATTTGTAATGTTTTATTCAAATATCTCACAACATGGTGAAGGGTGTGCTGCAGATACAAGGTGATAATGTAAAGGCCTATGCTCATTTCATATGCATTATCAGCCTGTATTTATTCATTTTATTTGTTGTTATTTTGTTTTTTAAATGTCTATTTTTTTTTACTTATGTGTATAGGTGTTTGTGTGTGGTTATGTGCATATGAGTCCTTTTGCCTGAAGATCAAGTTATACATGGCTGTGAACTGCTGGACATGGGAGCTGGGAACTGAATCCCGGTCCTCTGGAAGAGCAGCAAGGGCTCCTAACCACTGAGTAAACTCTCCAGAAGCCATTACCAGTCTTTAAATTGACTTTCTCAAAATATTTTAGGCCAATTAGTTTGTATATTTAAGAGATTAGAAAATATTTTATGAATTATTGGTATATTTCTTAATCAAAGAGTGATAACTTGATAACAGAAAGGGCATTCTTAAAAATTCTTTTCAAATAATTCACTTGCTTTTTTATTTTAATTTACTCGAATCAAACATCCCAAGTTGTTACTGAATCAAAGTCCACACCATGATCTGTTGGCCTACAAAGCTCTGACTTCACTACTTTCTACTCACCTAGCAGCCCATCGGAGTCTTCTGCTCTGGAGTTCTCTGGGACACCTGCATTTGTTGATATCTCTATCGGGAATGCTCGCTCTTCCTCTTTGCTTCAGTTCTCCTTTTATTTCTTTTTCTTTTTAACATTAATTTATCTATTTACTTTACATCCTGATTGCAGCCCCTTTCCTCTCAGTATCCCCCTCGCACAGCCCCTCCCTCAATCCCTCCATCTTGTGGCGCACAACCTTTGCCAATAAGGAGTACGCCACAAACAGGATTCTTCTGACAGCAATTTATTATACAGCTCGAAGCAATGATAAGATAGAGAGAGAAAGAGTGGAAAGGAAGGACGAGATAGAGAGAGTGGAAAGGAAGGACGAGATAGAGAGAGTGGAAAGGAAGGACGAGATAGAGAGAGTGGAAAGGAAGGACGAGATAGAGAGAGTGGAAAGGAAGGACCCTGAGCCCTCAAAACCTGCTGCTTAAATAGCACCTTGGATGACGTGCAGACACCTCATTGGCTCATAACACAATGCTTAATTAGCATGTAGCATGCACATGTGCACCTCCAGATATGACATCCGTGAAGAACCAGGAAGCAGGAAGCCAGAGCCATCTTGTAATGGCGAACGGCTCCCAACACCATCTCCTTCTCCTGTGAGAAGGGGGAGGCCCCATGGATACCAACCCACCCTGTCACATTAAGTCACTGTAGAACTAGGCACATCCTCTCCTACTAAGGCCAGACAAGGCAGCCCAGTTAGGGGAAAAAGATCCACATGCAGGCAACAGAGTCAGGGACAGCCGATCTGTTGTGGGACCCTCGTAGGACCAAGCTGTATATCTGGTATATGTGTGCAAGGGACCTAGGTATAGCCCATACATGCTCTTTGGTTGGTGGTTCAGTCTCTGGGAGCCCCCCATGGGTCTAGGTTAGTTGAGTCTGTTGGTCTTCTTGTAGAGACCCTATCCCTCTGGGTCCCTCAATCCTTCCCCTGAGTCTTCTATAAGACTCTCCCTGCTCTGATAAAGTTTGGCTGTGGGTCTCTATCTGTTGCCATCAGCTGCTGGATGGAACCTCTCAGAGGACAGTTAGACTAGTTTCCCTCCCTATCTGTACCCCCTTTATACCAACATCCTTTCTCCTTTGCCAAACAGTATGTTACATCATGTACTTATCACCACACAGCATATTATATGCTAGTATGTTTCTTTGTTACCTAGTCCTCTCCACTGGAATGAAAGCTCCATGGTAACAAATGTTTGGCTTTATATGCTGCTGAATTCCCAGTGCCTAACATTTAATTGACATGCAGTAAATATTGCTAGATACATGAATGTATTTCAGAAAATGGAAATTCTGCCAGCTGCAGACTTCATTCACTGAGAAAACTAGAACAGATCTTAAAATAAGTGAGAGGTTTGTCTTCCTTGACAACATAATAAACCATCAATAGCAGATGAGAGAGTAGGATAGTTGGGAGATGTAGCATTTAGGTTTGTTCTACAGCTTTTTATTAAATTTATAGATGCAGACTCATTCAACCACCAGCAGCAGGTTACAGGAAATACTGTGTTGGAGTAAAGAACAAGGACTCACAACACCTACCACTATACTATATCTGCCATAAAGACATACCCTTTAGCAAGATAATTGCAAGTTTTGAAGTCACTTGTCACATTAAACACTTATTAACTGTTTTTAGCATGAGGAGTGAAGTTTGTTTCTTTTTTTCATTGTTCTTCAAGTATTTTGGTTACATTGTAGGTGTTACATTTGCTTCCCTTGTCTTCTTTCTTGATTATAAAATGTATATAACCTTTGGCTATATCAAACTGTCATTGAAAAGCCTGTAATTAATCATTGGGGAACCTAGAGGTGTTTCTATCCATTCTCTTTAAATTTTAATTTTAAAAGAAAAGCAAGTTTTACCTGTTTTCATCTATAATACTTTTAATTGGTACATAGTAATTTACATATTTAGGTACAGGTGATATTTCACTATATGTGTGTAATAGATAATGATCATCTCAGGAGAATTAGCATGTGAATTTGGAGTTTGGATATGAAGTGTCTTCTACAGCCTCCTGTGTTTGAATATGCAGCCCTAGATGCTAGAATGCAGAACCTTGAAAATGGGGCCCCATAGGAGGAAACAGGTCATAGGAGTCAGTCTTGTGTTACATCCTGCTCCTACTCTCACTTTCCCAAACTGCCAAAATATAACAATAGCCTCTTTCCCAAACTCCTCTCACCAGATCTTGCCACCATGACTTCCCTCATGTAATGGGATACAACCCTTAAACCTCAGCCCACCATAGCAATTAGGAACTTAACTAATACTTCTTCATTCAAACGCTTATTTCACTTGTTTTTCAGGTTTCTTGATGAGTTTAGTGATCAAACATGAGTGTTAAACAGTCTGCTCTTGAAATACATTCCCAGTCCTACCACAGTTTTATAGTAGGAACATTCAAAGTTCTTTCTACTAGCTCGTTTTAAATATAAAATTAGGAGGCCTCAGGAATTGCAGGGGAGTTGCAGGGCTGCAGGGACAGGATCCTCTCAGCTTCTGAGTGACAGAGCTGGATCAGAGACCATCTCTGCCCCTTCCCTGCTCGTGGTGGGCCTGCCTCCAGGGTGTGCTTCAGACCAGAGACTCAGGTGAGATCCACCATTTTCTCTCAAGTGACTTTCTGAGGCGGGACCAGCCAGGAGGCACAGGCCTCAGGAGTCAAAGGAGAGTTGCAGGTCAACAAGGACAGGACAAGCTCTAGTCAGAGACACCAAGAACATCTAACACCAGAGATCAAGAGATGGCAAAAGGCAACCACAAGAATCCTACCAACAGAAACCAAGACTGCTTGGCTTCATCAGAACCTAGTACTCCCACTGCAGCAAGCCCTGGATATCCCAAAACACCAGAAAAGCAAGATTTGGATCTAAAATCATAACTCACAATGCTGATAGAGGAACTTAAGAAGGACATGAATAACTCCCACAAAGAAATACAGGAGAACACAGATAAAGAGGTACTACAAGCCCTTAAAGAGGAAACAAAAAAATCCCATAAAGAATTACAGGAGATCACAAGTAAACAAGTAGAAGCCCTTAAAGAACAAACCCAAAAATCCCTTAAGGAATTGCAGGAAAACAAAAACAAACAGGTGAAGGAATTGAGTAAAACCATTCAGGACCTAAAAATGGAAGTAGAAACAATAAAGAAATCACAAAAGGAGACAACCCTGGAGTTAGAAATCTTAGGAAAAAAGTCAGGAAACGTAGAAGCAAGCATCACCAACAGAATACAAGAGATAGCAGAGAGAATCTCAGGGGCAGAAGATAACATGGACAACATTGACAGAACAATCAAAGAAAATGCAAAATGCAAGAAGACCCTAACCCAAAACATCCAGGAAATCCAGGACACAATGAGAAGACCAAACCTAAGGATAATAGGTATAGAAGAAAGTGAAGACCTCCAACTTAAAGGGCCAGTAAATATCTTCAATAAAATTATAGAAGAAAACTTCCCTAACCTAAAGAAAGAGTTGCCCATGAACATACAAGAAGCCTACAGAACTCCAAATAGACTGGACCAGAAAAGAAATTCCTCCCGCCACATAATAGTCAAAACACCAAATGCACAAAACAAAGAAAGAATACTAAAAGCAGTAAGGGAAAAAGGTCAAGTAATATATAAAGGCAGGCCTATCAGAATTACACCAGACTTCT
Source organism: Montemys delectorum (assembly GCA_019843815.1). Classification (NCBI taxonomy): domain Eukaryota; kingdom Metazoa; phylum Chordata; class Mammalia; order Rodentia; family Muridae; genus Montemys; species Montemys delectorum. The sequence continues at coordinate 79,244 of JADRCD010178150.1, forward strand.
CACCAGAGACTATGAAAGCTAGAAGATCCTGGGCAGATGTCATGCAGACCCTAAGAGAACACAAACGCCAACCTAGACTACTATACCCAGCAAAATTCTCAATCACCATAGATGGAGAAACCAAAGTATTCCATGACAAAACCAAATTCACACAATATGTTTCCATAAATCCAGCCCTTCAAAGGGTATTAAATAGAAAACCCCAACACAAAGAGGGGAACTACATCCCTGAAAAAGCAAAAATGTAATCTTCCAACAAAACTAAAAGAAAATAGAGGCATGAATGGAATGCCAGCTCTAACTACAAAAGTAACAGGAAGCAACAATTACTTTTCCTTAATATCTATCAACATCAATGGACTCAACTCACCAATAAAAAGACATAGACTATCAGATTGGGTACGTAAACAGGACCCAACATTTTGTTGCATACAGGAAACCCACCTCAGTGATAAAGACAGACACTACCTCAGAATAAAAGGCAGGAAAACAATTCTCCAAGCCAA
>JADRCD010178151.1:0-12288 GCA_019843815.1 Montemys delectorum
GAGGAGGAGGAGGAGGAGGAGGAGGAGGAGGAGGAGGAGGAGGGTTATAGTGGTAGTAGAAGTTGTAATCGTAGTAGTTGTTGTTGTTGTAGTGGTAGTAGTATAAGTGATTGGTGGTAGACACAGGGCATATGTGTCCTGGTGCACATGTGGAGGTCAGAGGACAACTTGTGAGAGTCAGGGATCAAATTTAGGTCACCAGGCTTGGAGGTATGTGTCTTTATGAGCCATCTTGCCATCTTGCTAAAGGGTTTGGAGGGTATCAAAGAATAGTTTGGAATTCGGCAGCATTGTTGATTGCACAACTCTCTAAACATAGTTAAACAAAAACAAACCAGTCCATCGAACCATACCACTTTGGGGCAGTACTGGAGGCTGCGCACAAACGAGGTAAGTGCTATAACACTGGGCTACAGCCCCAGCCCTGAACTGCGTACTTCAGAATGGTGAATCTTATAGTATATGAATTATATCTTAATGGAAGGAGAAGATAATTGAAAGCAATCTTGGCCTTAAATATATACAAATAATAGAATTTTGTTGTTGTTTTGAGACAGGGTTTCTCTGTGTAGCCCTGGCTGTCCTGGAAGCTCTGTAGACCAGGCTGGCCTCAAACTCAGAAATCCACCTGCCTCTGCCTCCCAAGTGCTGGGATTAAAGGCATGCGCCACCACTGCTCAGCAAATAATAAAAAAATTACAGCAAACAAAACCACAATCTTTCTTTTTACTATTCCTTCTTTCCTTTCCTCTGTCCCACTCTTCCTGCCCTCTGTGTCTTTCCCTCCTTTGTTTCTTTCTATTTAGTTTTTTGAGTTTGGCTGTCCTAGAACTAATGGTGATGGACCTGCCCCAGTGCCCTAGGTGCCGGAACTATAGGCTCAAAGCTGCCATGCTGGATTCATTTCTTATCTTATATTGCTTGGATTTATTTATTTATTTTTTGTTTTTCAGGACAGGATTTCCCTGGGTAGCCCTGCCTGTCTTGGAACTTACACTGTAGACTCAGAGATCCGCCTGCCTCTTCCTCCCAAGTGATGGGACTAACTTTTTTATTGTTATTTTTGGTTCAAGATGGGGTTTCTTTGTGTAGCCATAGCTGTCTTGGAACTCACTCTGTAGACCAGGCTGGCCTCCAACTCACAGAGATCCACCTGCCTCAGCCTCCTGAGTACTGGGACTAAAAGTATGCACCACTATGCCTAGCTTGAAATTATTTTTTAATTCTTTTTTTTAAATTTAAGATTTATTTATTTATTATATATAAGTACACTGTAGCTGTCTTCAGACACACCAGAAGAGGGCGTCAGATCCCCATTACAGATGATTATGAGCCACCGTGTGGTTGCTGGGAATTGAACTCAGGATCTCTAGAAGAGCAGTTAGTGCTTTTAACTGCTGAGCCATCTCTCCAGTCCCCAGCTTGAAATTTTATCTTGTTTTTTGTTTGTTTGTTTGTTTGTTTGTTTGTTTGTTTTCCAAGACAGGGTTTCTTTGTATAGCCCTGGCTGTCCTGGAACTCACTCTGTAGACCAGGCTGGCCTTGAACTCAGAAATCCACCTGCCTCTGCCTCCCAAGTGCTGGGACTAAAGGTGTGCGCTACCACTGCCTGGCTTGAAATTTTATCTTAACAAATTCTATTTAAGCAAAGGACGCACTCTGTTTTCCATTTGAGACTACAGAGGAGCGATGTTTCTAATTATCTTTGACTTGTAAAGATATTTAAAAAAAAATAAGTATCTTATATTGTACATTACAAAGGAAATATAATATGAAATATTATATGAATATTATATACAATATGAAGTATATATATTTGAAAGTTGGAAGTGACATCACAAAAATATAACATAAAAGATGAAATTAACTTTAACAATTCAAATATAACCATATCAATGTGTAATTATGTACAAATTTATATAATACTAATCTATTGTATAATACATATATAGCTATATAATAAAGTTATACTTTGTATGTGGAGGATGTCTTGAATGAGACATGTCTCCTATAGGCTCAAGCATTTGAATATTCAGTCTTCAGTTGGTGTCACTGTTTGAGGCAGTCATTGGAAGTGTCACTGTACTAGAGGTGTTTGTTACTGGGCGTGGCCTTTGAAAGGTTAAACTCTGACCCTGCTACAGTTCCATCCCTCTGCTTCCTGCTTTCAGTTAAAGATGTGATCTCCCAGCTTCCTGTTTCTGCACCCCCACCCCCTACCACGTGGTCCACTCCTGTCTCTACAGAACTGGAAGCCAAATTCTGGCTGGCCACAAACAAGCTCCAAGAGTTTACCTGGCTCTGCCTCCTCAGCTGGAGGACTGCAAGCGCGACGAGCCACTGTGCCTGGGTTTTTTATGTGGGTCCCGAGGCCTGAACTCAAGTCCTCTCCCTTGTACAAACCATTAATGAGTGTGTGGCCAATGGTGGCTGCTGGGGACAATTTAAGTCTAGCATGTCTGTCACTTCCCCTGGGACCCAATTTTTTTTTTTCCTGTTTATTTTTGTTTCTGATTAACTAAAACCTCTAGCCTTCTGTGGTTGCTCCAGTGTCCTTAGCAAGAGGCAAGCTGGGAGATCATGGCCTCTCCCAAAGCAGTTTGGGGACAAAAGCTGAGAGAGAGAGAGAGAGAGAGAGAGAGAGAGAGAGAGAGAGAGAGAGAGAGAGAGAGAGAGAGAGGAGAAAGCAAGAGAAGGAAGGCAGTTTTGAAGAGAGGACAGAAGTATCATGAGTTAAAGTCTATGGTGAGGGAGAAGGGTGGGAAGGGGAGTCAGGATACCAGGCTCTGCGGGCCCAAAGTGCTTCTCAGCAGCCATTCTTCCCAACCTGTCAAAGTTCGCACAGACCAGGCCAGAGCCCTTCTCAGAGTGGGTTTTCAGGGTATGCAAAGGGTCAGGAATCTGAAGCAGCCACCTGGATTCCACGGTAGTTCGCCTTAACAAATGCAAATGAGCAAATGGACCACCTGTTCTAGCAGAGGGACAAGGTTGGCTGGGTTTGTTTGTTTTCTGTTGAGTTACACACAATTTGAGCCAGCAAGGTGGCTCAGTGGGTAAAGGGGCTTGTCCTACAAGCCTAATGATCTGGGTTAGAGCATCGGAACCCACGTAAAAGTGGACAGACAGAAACGACTCCACAAAATTGTCTTCCGCACACACACATATACACAGATAATAGTATTTTTTTTCTTTTAAATTATACTCGATTCGTTTCAAGTTAAGGACAAAAGAAAGAATTCAGCCCTTTCTTGGGCGCCAGCTGTGTGACCTTGGAAAGGAAGGCTCGGTTTCCTTTTCTGTCAGACAGGTTAAAAGGTCATCTTGCCATACCAGGCACAGAGGAGGCTCACATGTGACACATGTGGAACCCACAAAGGTTGACACAGACAGGAGGTATTAGACTCATCATCACTGGCTGAATGAATCTGGCCATTGTAGGTAATTCCTAGGATGCCAGCCAGGTTTCCCATGTGCTTGCGGGTGAGCAGTGCTTCTCTGTCGTTTTCATAAAGAGAAATTAACTTGCTTCCTTTAGTGTTGTGTGCATCTGGCATAGTACTTCAGCAAGGGCTTAGGGTGTGGTCTCCTACGGAAGCAGGAGGATGGACTAGTTACTCCCCTTCCTGGTATCCTCTCTAGACTTGACCTTACCCAAGGCCAGAGTTTTGACTGCCTTTGTTGTGTTTGGGTTGTTGCTGGTAGGTTTGTTTTGTTTTGTTCTGCAGCACTCGGGATCAAACCCAGGGCTTCATGTACCAGAGGGAGGCCTTGTACCGACTGTGCCACATCTCCAGTCTCTGGTTATTTTTGAGTAGCAATAAGTCAAGAAGACAGAGAGAGCCTTGGTGCGTCTGCTGTATCTATGGGGCGTGTCCCAGGGAGCTGAGAAAGAGGAAAAGCGCTCTGCTTGGCAGACGATCCAACATTAGGAACTTGATCCCCTGAAAAATAACATTTGTGGCCTCATGTTTCCCCCCATGCTATGGGATGTCTGCCCTGCAAGCTGCCCATCAGTCCTGCATTTCCAGCACCCAGGGAGCCTGTGCGCTCCTCCAGGGAGTCTCGTTTCATCAGAGACTCAGCTGGGAGACGCATACGTTAATGGGTCTATTTATCATCTGCTTTGGCTGGCTTCATCTCTGGGGATGGGTGCCAGAGGCCAAGGGAAGGAGCTTGCGTGGAGGCTCTGGAGATCTGTTTGGGGCCTTGGAAAGTATATTCACTGGCAACCATGCAAATGTCCAAATATAGGCAAATGGTTCAAGATCGCCATATAGTAGGCTATGATGACGTCCACTGAAAATGATGTTTAGGAAGGATTTTTAATATAATGGGAAAATGACTAGTAGGATAAGTAGGAGAGAAAACTTAATGGAATGTCCATGTGCACAGAGTGAGCTCTCAGGCACAATAGGAGAGCAGAGAGAGAAGTCTCTGCTCGAGGGAGGGAGAGATCCTTAATCAGGGAGGAAGAGAGCATGGGGTACGTGGGACAGGAAAGCAGGAGGTGAGCTACCTGGGGGCCACTAGTCATCCTCTCCACAAGAGGGAAGTGGGAGAGCCGTGGTGGGGAAGAAGGAATAAGAACAAATGAAAAGGATGGATTGCTCCCAAAATACCATAATGAAAGACATTATAATTATGCTAACCTTTAAAAGACAGAAAGGCATACTTCCTATAATACATTATAAATTGTATATGTAATATATACTTTTTTCCTTCTTTTTTTCAAGACACGACTTCTCTGGTTAGCCCTGGCTGTCCCGAAATGATCTCTGTAGACCAGGCTGGCCTCAAAGTCAGAGATCTGCCTGCATCTGCCCCCTGAGTGCTGGGTCTAAAGCCATGTACCACCACTGCCTGCTATAAATTATATTTTAAAGAAAGCCTGCCAGAAGAAGCACACTGCTCTTTTTTTGTTGTTTGTTTTGTTGAGACTGGGTCTCACTATGCTGCCTTAGCTAACCTGGAATTCTTTATAGAGACCAGGCTGGCCTCTAACTCACAGAGATTAGCCTGCCTCTGCTGGGATTAAAGACTAAAGACATGTGCCACATAACCAGGCGTGACAGAGACGCACCTTTCGTACCACACTGGGGAGGCAGAGGCAGGTGGCTCTCTAAGCTGTAGGACACCCAGGGCTACAGAGTGAAATGCTGTTGTAAAAAAAAAAAAACAAAAACAAACAAAGGAGCGGTGTGCCACCATGCATGTGAGCGGTGCTCACACCACTCTTTAAAGCAAGGACTGTAGATAACGAATCTGTAGAGACTTCAGCCTGACCCCTTGACCACGGAAACAGCTGCATCTCCAGTACTTTACGGTCACAACCAACATCCTTCCAGGGATTTTAAGATGAAGTTAAGCCTAGCTGCGGCAGAAGACAGGGGGCAGGCGTGTCGTCGCTCAGTAGCAGACATGCTCCCATTGGGATAGGTGAGATGACCCATTTTCAGAAAATTTGGTAGAAGCAAAAATGACCTAATGCCAGCCTTTGGCAGATGGAGTTCTAGCAGGAAATACCAACTATTAATTCCTCAAAGCATCCATTATACGTAATGCATCAATTTCCTTCTTCTGGATTGAGAACGGGACTGGCTGTCCTGCATCTCTGTGAGATGCTATAGTTGAAATGGGCTTCCTAAATTCGTGTGTTAGACACTCGGTCCCCGGTCTGCTGGTGTTGGCGGGTGGGGTCACGTGAGCCATATTGGGTCTTAGAGGCACTGAATGGATTAATGCTGCTGCTGGTGCAGCCGCTCACTTGGCGGCGGCAGAGGCGCCTTTCTTGAGTAAAGTTTTTGCCTTCTAGCGTGCTTGCTAACTCCTTCTCTCCATTCATGCCCCTCACCACCACTTTCTACCATGCTTAATGAAAGTCCTTCATCATCGAATCGTAGATTTTTTGTTTGTTTGTTTGTTTTGTTTTTTGTTTTTTCGAGACAGGGTTTCTCTGTAGCTCTCTCTGGCTGTCCTGGAACTCATTCTGTACACCAGGCTGGCCTCGGACCCAGAAATCCACCTGCCTCTGCCTCCCAAGTGCTGGGATTAAAGGCGTGCACCACCACCGCCCGGCTCAGAATCTTACAGCCTTCAAAACTATGAACCAAATACACTTCTGATCAACGTGATGATGCATGCCTCTGGTCCCAGCGATTAGCCGGAGGCAGGAGAATGCGGCGTTCAGGGCTATTCTTCACTGTGTAACAAGTTTAAAAGCCAGTCCAGGCTACACAAAACCCTGCCTCAGAAAAGTAAAAGAAGTAAGCAGTAATTCCCCAGACTGGTCTTCTGTTATAGCAACACAAGGGGGAGCTGAGGAAATAAGTCATTTGATTTCTTTTCTTTTTCTTTTTTTTTTTTTTTTTTGGTAGGGTTTAACTCTCTTGTGCTCTTGTGGAACTCTGGCTAAGACAGACAGAGGATTGTCTAGATTGTAGATGCTATAAGGACCTAATCTTAGCACTGCCATCTTTTGCCACTCTAGTAGACATGTTTCCATAGCTGCAGGAGCAGGCTACCTAGTCCTTTCTAGGCCTTGGGCTCTCAGAGAGGAGGTTCTAAGTGCTGTGGGGACAGCAGCTCCCTCTCTGACTCTCTACAGGAGAATGGAGGGTCGGGGTGGGGGTCCAGAGGGACACGGGCTTGTAGCAAGTTCTCTAGGGAAGCTCTGCTCCCAGCTCTACAGACAAAGCTCCTGGACAAAGCTGAAGGGGGAACCTGGATGATAGGAGCAGAGGTTTCGGCTCCCTCGAGCTTCAGTGGCCCGTCGCCGTTCAAGGGCCAGGAGTGGATTTGATTGTGTTTGCTTGGAGGTTTGGACTGATTTCTTAGTTTACAGAAACTGGGGAGAGGGTGGCACACCACTGCCAAATGCCTCTTCATTTGACAATTTGCACAAAATTGTATTTTCAGAGGCTCAGAAGAAAGGCTGATGGTGGTGGCGCATGCCTATAAGCCCAGCACTCAGGAGGCAGAGGCAGGCAAGCCTCTGAGTTTGAGGCCAGCCTGGTCTGCAGAGTGAGTTCCAGGTATGAAGAGAAACTTGGTCTTGAAAAACCAAAAAGAAAAAAGAAAGAAAAGAAAAGAAAAGTCTAAGAAGAGTGAAGCCCAACCACAACTTTTGTAGATTAAGCAATAGTTATAAGACCAGTACTCGAGGCCAGCAAGATGGATCGGTGGTTAAGAGTGACAATCTGAGTTCGATTCTTTTTTTTCTTTTTTTCTTTTTTCTTTTTTTTTTGGTTTTTCGAGACAGGGTTTCTCTGTGTAGCTCTGGCTGTCCTGGAACTCACTCTGTAGACCAGGCTGGCCTGAAACTCAGAAATCCGCCTGCCTCTGCCTCCCAAGTGCTGGGATCAAAGGTGTGCGCCACCACTGCCCGGCCTGAGTTCGATTCCTAAGTTCTCATGGTAGCAGGAGAGAGCCAACTTCTGCAAATTGTCCTCCGACCTCCACAAGTGTGCTGCCCCACGCGCAGCCCCATCCTGGTAATAAGTAGAACAAAAATGGCTTTTACAAAGTTTCCTTGTCCCCTTCCTCATCAGGGTGGCCATGGAGCCTTGGGACACCATTCGACCACAGTCTGAGGGAGAAAAGACTCCCTCAAACTGTCCTCTGATGTCCACCCAGGTGGCGTGACTCACCCATCTACACTCATATTTACAGACACATTATACACGTACAGTAACACATCTTCTGAAATGAAAGAGGAGGAAGTAGGAATGGGGGAAGAGGAAGAAGAGAAGGAAAAGGAAGGAAGAGGAGCTTGGGGCAGAACAGAGGGAGCCGCTAAAGTGTGTGTTACATGTCCCTGCTGTGCCCCATGCCAGCCAGTGCAGATGCTGCTGTGAACACAGTGACAGAGCAGACAGTTCCAGACTGGAGGTCAGAGAATTTTTGTTGCTTTGTGTGGTTGGTTGGTTGGTTGGTTGGTTGGTTTTGTTTTTCAGTTTTTAAAATCTCTATTTAGACAGGATTTTTCTGTGTACCCCTGGCTGTCCTGAAACTCACTCTGTAGACCAGGCTAGACTCGAACTCAGAAATCCACTTTGTCTCTGCCTACGCAGTGCTGATGTTAAAGGTGTGCACCACCACTCAGCCGGGAAGTCTTTCTATAGAGGATGTCAATGAAATAAGGCTATAGAGACCTAGCATCCTGCTTAGGTGATGGAACTTTCAAAGGCACCGAGGGAACAGAAGGCTTGGCAGCTATGAAGAACCAACGAATGGTCTCCAGCTACTGCAAAGGGTAGAGGTGAGGGAGAAGGGTTTTCGTGGCTAGAGAGTGACAGGCGCTGGCTCACCAGGGCTCTCCTAAGCCATGCTAATGAGGGTAAATTTGATCATGGATGCTCTGTTGAGCAACTGAAGGCTTTTCTGCAGGGAGGGGTGAGATCATGAGTCCATCTTATAATAAGACTCTGGCAGCCGAGGCCAGCATAGGCTGCAACGTGGAGAGAAGAGAAACCAGGAGAGTGTGAGTTTGGTTGGTGGATGATGTGGATGGAAGCGATGGATGTGTAGGAGAGAGAAGAGCTAAGAGATCGCAGACGGGCAAAACAGGCAGGATGCGATCACTCATCAAGTCCGGAAACTGGGGGAGAGAAGGCGGCTGCCTAACCTCTAGGGTTGTGTCCTTGGTTCTGGGTTAGACGGTACTTCCACTGCCAACGTGCAGATTGGTAGAGGAAAAGCAGGTTTAGGAAGAAGGTGGGGTGTCGATGACTGATTTATTTTTAGACGGGTTGAATTTGAGACACTTGAGGTATCCAAGAGGCAACTGAATGATCTAGAACCCAAAATAGAGATCTAGGCCACAGATCGAGGCTGAGGATACGGTGGTAGCTGCGGCTGTAGGGCAGAAGGCATCTGGGGAGACTGCAGAGGAGACAGTGATGTGCAGCCAGTACAAGGACCATCGCTCCCCTCAGCAGCCGGAAAGGGATAAGGGGGGAGAGAGAGAGAGAGAGAGAGAGAGAGAGAGAGAGAGAGAGAGAGAGGGCGCAAGCCAGGTGCATGCAGTGCCTTGGTGACACAGAAGTGAGTGTTTTAAGAACGAGAGAGGGGCTGGAGAGATGGCTCAGAGATTAAGAGCATTGACTGCTCTTCCAGAGGACCTGGGTTCAATTCCCAGCACCAAAGTGGTAGCTCACAACTGTCTATAACTCCTGTTCCAGGAGACCCTCACACAGACATGCATGCAGGCAAATCAACAATGTACATAAAATAAATAATTTTTTTAACAAGTAAAAACAAACAAACAAAAAAACCCCAAGAGAATGGCCAGACAGTGGTGGCACAAGCCTTCAATCCCAGCACTCAGGAAGCAGAGGCGGGTAAATCTCTGTGAGTTCGAGGCCAGCCTGGTCTACAGAGTGAGTTCCAGGACAGCCAGGGCTACACAGAGAAACATATCTCAAAAACAAAACAAAACAAAACACCCCCCCCCAAAAAAACCCAAACCCCCCAAAACAAAAAAAAAAAAACCCAAAAAACAAAAAAACCACAAAAAAACCCCCACAAAAACCAAAAGCAAAAATCAAAACTAACCTAAGGCACATGACCTAAACTCAACAACGGGAGGTCGGGAGGTCGTAGGCTGCCTCGTCAAAGCTGATAGTGCTGTGGTGAGGCGGAGACACTCGGTGCTAGTGGCTTTTCTGTAGCCTGGCTTGGAGGCAGAAGAGCTGAGCTGAGAACTGAAGACGGCAGGCAGGGATGCTGCAGTGGAAAGGAGAGGTGCAAAGTCCTTGTGGAGGCAGGAGTGAGTAGAACCTCAAGTGGATGGGGACAGGGAGAAGAGAAGCCCTTTCAATGGGAAGAGAGAGAGAAGAGGGTTTGCATTCAGGGGGGGCTGATAGGGTTTTCAAGCATTTCCCTGTTGGCTTCACGTTTCTCTGTGAAAGGTGGGCTACGTCATCTGCTTAGGGTGAAAAGAGAGATGGTTCGCAGAGCACAGTTGCCTTCCGAAATAACGTCTTCGGGAGTGAGAGGGTCATGGCAAGACGTCCTGGGCAGCTCTGAGGCGCGGCTGAGGACCCAGGCTTTTAACTCAGAGAGGCACCGGTATAGATGGCCACGACTGGAGGTTCGGCTGTGGCTTAGAGGTGCTGATAGCCCCGTCACACCGAAGAGATAACAGCTTGGAGAAGATTAAATCTGAGAGCTGAGAACAATGTTTAGAGCGACTCGAAACTCAGACGTAAGCTAAGGAGGAAACTAAACCAAGAGAGGCCTGAAAACTTAGGGGAGGAGACAGTGGGCTGCCGCACTGCAGCAAGCAAAGAGGATGGGTAGGAGGCGTGAGGTCGAAGACCTCTTCTTTTTCTTTCTTTTATTTATTTACTTTGTTTGTTTATTTTGGGTTTTTTTTTTTTTTTTTTTTTTGAGACAGGGTTTCCCTATTCCCTACTACATAGCTCTGGCTGTCAAAGAACATGACTTCTGGACCAGGCTGGCTTTGAACTTACAGAGATCCACCTGCTTCTGCCACCATGCTGGGCTAGAAGATACTGTTCGATTCCATGTGGTTCGGAAAGCCAGAGAGTCCGGAGTAAAAGAACCTAAACTGAGCTCTAGGAAAGTGTCTGACTCTGAAAAGACTGAGTTAGGAGGTGGATGCAGAATGTACCCATAGAACATGGCTGCCCCTGGAAATGCTCTCAAAATGGGCTCGCCTGGAAAAAGACCACAATAGCTATCCGCCAAGCACCGGTTATTTGCGAAGCATGGTGTTAGACCACCTCCATCTTTTTGCATCTCATCTTCATAGAACTCTTCAAATTAGCAGCACCATCCCTTGAAGTCAGTCAAGTGTTTTTGAATCATAAATTCCACATGTAGACACATACCAAGCCGAAAGGAAGTCACGGGTGGGAGACGCATGTCCTTAGTTAGCATCACGGTTTGTAATAGCACCAGACTGGAAACAGCCACATTCCCATTAACAGAGAGATGGATTAAATAAGTTGTGGCATACTCATGCTGTGGAATTTTGCACAGGACGGAGGTATAAAAATGTGGTGGCACGTGTCTTTAATCCCAGCACTCTGAAGGCAGAGGCAGGTACATCTCTAAGTCTGAGGCCAGCCTGGTCTACAGAGCAAGTTCCAGGACCCCTAAGGCTACACAAAAAAACCCCCGTCTCAGAAAAGCAAACAAACAAACAAACAAACAAAACAAAAAAAAAAAATGCTATGGACGACACCACTGTTGATTTTACTGACAGTGGAGTAAAAAACTCCAGATAGAGAACTCTTCCCATAGGAGTCCATAAAAACAGACAAAACCAACCTCTGGGGTTGGAAGCTGAGTTAGGTGTTAGCCTTGGAGAGGGAACTTGGGTGGGAGCTGTGGTACACTGGCAAGCTAATATTCAATGTTCTGATCACTTTGGTCAGTCACCTAACTCTGTCTCCACTTACGCACTGTGCGCACTTCTGCACATCTTTTATGTTGTAAAGCCTGTATCTATCGGGGAAGGCCCACTTTGCAAAGTACAAATGCAATGCGGGAAAGAATAAAAACAAAAGAAGGGAATGCTTATATGTATGCCAAGCACTTGTCTGAGGCCACACAGTGTCCAGAGTCAGCAGGGAAGTCACCACCTTGTTGACTTGACTTGGAAATCTGTTCAGGTCCCATCTCACAGGTGTCACTTGGGTACTGGGAAGGAACTCTGTCCTCCCCCAAGCCTGAGCATGGGTGGCCTTGAGGACAGACAGGCGCACACAAAATAGAAAGTCTACTGGGCTTTTAAGCATCGCTGGCACTGGTTGTAGTCTGGTGATGGCCTGCAGGCCAGTCTAGAAGTGTTTTTTTTTTCCTGTTTGCTCTACCTCTCCCAGGGAGCACTGAGCATTCTTCCGGTGACCTAGGCCTTGACCTCTCACTATTGTGCAGCCTCCTAAAATTCTCCCTGCCTCAATCCAGCCTATATATGGCTGCCCCCCCACCCACTTCCCAGCTCACACTGTGCACGTGTCAACACATCAGAGAACAGCTTTGCCACCCACTCCCCACACCTGTCAATCCGGCTGCATCACTGCCGTCTCCTCCATGCAGAGGTGAGACTCTGCCTGGCGGGCAGACCTGCCAGCTACCACGTGCTCTGTCTTTTCCTTACCCCTTTCCCAGTGTCATCAAACTGTTCCTTTCTGCTGACTTATTCCCAGCAGCAAACAGATAGGCAACAATGTTTCCTGTCTCATGAAAGTTCTCCCTGATGCCACATTTACCTTGGCTCTCTCTCTCTCTCTCTCTCTCTCTCTCTCTCTCTCTCTCTCT